>JAVQKI010389415.1:0-12370 GCA_036025975.1 Nematalosa erebi
TTCTAGACTGACTTACTATCTAACTTACTATTTAGAACGTCTGAAGTCAGGTTGTGAATGGAAAAAACACTCCTATGCTTAGGGCTAAGTTACTACTGTATATGATGAGCATTCTGAGATTATTTTGAGCAAAAAAAGACTTTAATGCGAATTTATTTATTTATTTTGTTCACTTATTTATTTTAATCATTTAATTATCACCAGCATGTTAATTTGTGCAGTAAAAACATTTTTCTCAGTTGTTTACTCCATTAAAAGAAAAATCAAAACTATATTAAGTCTGCTCCAAGCTGGATAAGTAGTTGGGATTGATGTCTGTTTTTCTGGTGATTCAGAAATGTGTAAAATGAAATGAAATAAAAATGAGTAAATTCACATACTGTATGCAAGCAGGTTCATATGGGCTCTCTGGGGCTGCTAAGCTTGTACACAGTATGCCTTGCTTACCTTTCCCACATATTTACTGCGTCTCCTGATAGTGTAATGGGAGCAAGTTACTGTAGGTGAGTTAGGTAAGTGAGGTCACCACCAGCACAACATAGCATTTCTAGACTCTTCCACCATAAAGTTGCAAGGATAGCTCAGCCTTAACTCTAATACCTTGTGTGTAGGTCCAGAAGGACCTAAGGGACCTGCACACACCCTTTCCTCTCCTAGGATAAGACTGTTTAGGATTTCCCAGGCTAATAGTCCTTGTGGTTGTTCAGCCTTGTCGTGTGGTGGTGTGTGGTGTATGTGTGTGTGTGTGTGTGTGTGTGTGTGTGTGTGTGTAATGTCTGGTGCTACTTAGTTGAGTGTCAGGTGGACTCTTTTTACCCAGTCTGAACTGCTGTGTGTGTTGGTGTGTGTGTATATGACAGGCAGGTGAGAGAGTGATCTTTTTTTCACTCCCCTGCACTCTCCCTGTTGTTGTGTTAGCCTCTCACTTGTTAAAAACTAGCGCTTTCCACCCTACCTAAATGCAGGCCTTCTTTAGGCTCCCCCCAACTCCCCACTCTGCACGGGTTCCAGGGGTTTCCGTTTCTGACCGCTGCCAGCTCAGCAGTGGAGCAGAAGCGGGAGCTTTCTCCCACTAGACAAGCGAGGAGCCGAACATGTGCTGCTCGCGTTCCCTACACTTCCCTTCCCTCACTGAGTCTGAGTTTAATTAGATCCTCCTGAGGGACACACGAAAATTCCTTATCCTTACGTGGAGGACAGACAAGAAGAAGCGAAAAAAAAAAGAAAGGAAAAAAGAAGAAAAACTGGAAAGAGTTTTGTTTTTCAAGTGGCGGGAGATCACTGCTGGGCTACTGGGGTCCATTCCCCACTGCACTGTTCTGCTCTTTCTTGCTGGACTTCGCCAGGCCCTGGTGGAGGTCGTGCCTGACACTGACATTCCTGTGTTCTCGGCCTTGTCTTTCAAAACACTTTTATGGTTATAAACAACTTCCTGTTTGTCAGAGTGGTACAGGGAGAAACAGATGAGATGCATCTCATTAATCACTAAAAGTGCTCTCATTTGGAATCACACAAAAATGTTTGTTTATTTATGACTAATCTGCTTCTGGGATTTCTTCATCAAGGCATGCTAACCACCAATACTTCTTGTTGACAGCAGTTATTTAAGACTTCATAAACAGATGCTTTGTCATTACGTAATATTTTCGTATTTGATAGATACATGGATAGCCAGGGAGCATAATAATATACTACAAAGAGCTATGAGACTGTAAGTGTCAAATTGAACATATTAAATATCGTTGAGTTGAAGCGTGAAGTCAGTTGAAATAGCAGTTCTACCCCAACTTCTCTGCCGAAGTGATAGTATGTTCGTTTATAGGCCATAAATCATGCAGAGAGAGAAAGAGAAAGAGAGAGAGAGAAATGGTGAAAAACACACATCCACGTGCAGGGCGTCCAGCAGGATGGGGTTTTGTGTGGAAAGTTTCTCTCAGCTTCCTGCCTTCGCCATATGGAATAGAGATCGGGAGGGGAATCTGAGTCGAGGGGGCTCTCTGCTCGTATGTATGTCGTACACACACACACACACACACACACAGACTCAAAAAGCCCATCTCTTTCCCTGCCTCGCTCCGTGGGCGTAATCCAAAGAACACTGAGCACTGTGTCAACGAATCAACAGGCCCTCACTAATTGACGTGACCCGTTGTGTCCAGGCAAACCATAAACTATCTGGACAAACTGTTTCTTGTTCATGTCAGTTGAGGCTTTCAGTGCCATGCCAGCACAGGCTGGTCTGGCTTCGCTGTCCTCTTTGAGGTCCTCCAATTGCATTTCCATCCCCAACAATGTGAGAATACAAAGGGAAACCTACTCAATGGAAAATGAAGCATTCTACCTGGAATCTGTCTTGTAGGCAAATCTGAAAGAAAGGAGGAGGCATCACATTGAAAATGAGAGCATTGCAATGGAATGGATAAAGGAAAACGACTGAAATTACTAACTGGGTTGCCAGAAGGGTTGAGGTGCATCTTGTGTGCATTGTTCCTAATTAGCCATGGGGGAGCAGATTTATCGGTGAACATTATTCCAGAACATGATGTCATAAAAACTCCTCAGAACACCTCCCGGAGAGAGGAAAAGAATTTGTGCCCCTAGTCTCAAGAAGACAGTCCAAGTGAACTGAATGGTGGGGAATTTACTGTAAATCAAATAGTGAGGGATCACATAAATTCTACAGGTTTCTTTCGTCAGTAATGAAATACGTTATTTAACAGACACAAGGGACCATGCAGAAAGCCTTAGATGGAAATCCAATCACACTTGACCACAGGATATGCTTTGGTAATGGAGGCTGTAAAATGTCAAATAAACAATGAGGGTCTCACCTGGACGACGTGTAAAAACATGCCCCTTTGACCCACGGAGCCGGCTGCTTCTGTGTGGACAGCCCCTAGGCTAGTCGTCCATGCCCTTTTGCCTCTGAATTCACCAGTGACGTGGAGCGCTTCCGCTTTGAACCTCTTTCTTTCTGCTTGGTTGCTTGGGTAAGAATGAGGGTTGGGGTTGGGGGGAGGAGAGAGAGAGATGCTGTTTGCTTTGGCTAAGTGTCCACTGGCGTTTCCTTCATCTTTTACGACATCTCTCCCTCTAGCCATCAGTCTGATCCCTGCTGTGGACGCAGTGTTTGTTTGCTTGCCTGTTGTTGTCCACTGCATCACTCTTGCTGAGCCAGAACTCTCCCGTGGGGCCTTCCTGCCTCACGCTCTTGTCATTTTTTCTTCTCGGTCAAGCAGATCAGCTGGACAAACACACTAAACACTCTATTGCCATTTTATGCTTTTAATTTTGTAGACCGTCCAATAGTTAGTGCTAAATTGAATGGTTTGTCACTGCTTTGACAGTTTTATGGATACTTAGTATTTTTTTCAGTATTCTTTGGGGCCCTGCACACCACATGCTTATCAGTCCTTTACTCTTTTTGAAAAAACAATATTTCCTTCAAATGATATTCTTTGATCTCGTCCAGATATTAGATTTCCCTTTCAATAGTGGCCATCTGTTCACTGCACTGGCCTTTGACTTTGTCCTCATCTGTTAAGGTCATCTGCTCTCAGCGCTCCCATCTCGTGTTTAACCTGGAGCTCCGTCTAGGGAGTAAATTTCTTCCCCTAACACAGCTCCAGCGTCCCTTCACTGCCCAGAAGAATAGGCTTCTTTAAGAATAGAACCCCAAAGCCCTGTTCCCCCTTGCCCCCAACCTAAAATGTGCTTTTTAAAAAGGTTAGGCTGTTCCCTCCATGGAGGTGCTGCTTTTTTGAGATGGGTGTGGCTGGAGAGAGAAAGAGTCAGACACTGTGAGCTTTGTGAGTGGGGGACTGGGGGTAGGTACTGTCTGACTGACACACACACACACACACACCGACACTCATACACAGACACAGATTTCACACACACCAGGGGATAGGTGCTGTCTCAAACACCGACTTCAGGTGTTTCAAGCAGGTACTGTATCTCACACACACACACATACAACCAAGTACTAGGTTCTTTCTACAAACACAGGTAAATGGGTATCATTTTTAAACACACAACACGCTGGGGAGAGGGTACTGTCTCACACACAGAGACACAGACACACTTGGGTTGCTCCACTTGGAGCTGGTTTCAGGGCTTATCAGGACAAGCAAATGCATCCCACTCAATTTCTCCTGAACTCTCCTTTGGCTTGTACTTGGGGAAACACCATGTGCCAACAGCATCTGCAGTTGATCAGATCATTGTGCCGTTGCCTGTTGTGATAAGGAACGGGGTCCAAAATAATGTCCAGCTCATTCCCCAGAGTTGTTGCCAGCGAAGTTGTACAGTAATTGTGTTTAAGTAGTAGACCAAGCAGAACTGAGACGTGCTCTTCAGCTTACGTTTACATTTATGCATTTATCAATCGCTTTTATCCAGAGCAATTTACATTTACCAACTGTCAATTATATCAGGGCCAGTCTCCCCTAGAGCAAATTAGGGTTAAGTGCTTTGCTCAAGGGCACAACAGTGTCGGCCGGGATTCGAGCCCTCAGTTTTCAGGCTATTAGCATGCTAGCCAGGTTCCTTAACCGCTACGCCCCCACCGCCCATAATAAGCACAATAAGCTTTTCAGTGCTGTTCAGGTCCATTTCAGGTCTACTGAAACCTGTCCTCATGTACTGTAAGTCTCACAGCTCAGCTGTCTTATCTGTCTTATCACAGTCAAAAGTGCCCTGATTGTGCATTTCATCTGGATAACTTTCCACAGCACCCCAGAGCAGGGACGAGACAAAGACTGCCTTCACCTCAGTCGCTTGCTCCGTGTCCGTGCGCACACACACACAAACGCACACACACACACACAGACGTATTACTCTGCACAGTGTTCAGAACCAGCTGGAAAATGTAAAAACTGAGACTAATGTGCACCTAGCTCAGAGGAGTGTGCTGAAGAGAAATAGGCCCAGAATGGCCTGCGCTGCTGTGGCCATGCCAAGAAATCATAGCGGCAAATTTGCAATGGGTGAGAAAGGGAATGTCAGGCATTACACGGCAATAAGCAGTGAACACTGGGATTGCACCATCTGAACCTCTCCGCCCTGGGCTCCCAGCCCAGTTGCTCTCCCATACTCTCCTTCTCCTATGCTTACTCTCCTGTCACTCTCTCCTCTAACTCGCCTTCTCTTTCTCTGGTACTCTTTCTATTTCTCTCTGTCCCTCCTTCTGTCTGTCTCTCACTGTCTTCCTTCCTATCTCTCTCTCCCTTTCCCTCCCCCTGGTCTCACTCTTTCTTTATTTCATTCTTTCTTTCTGTCTCTAACTTAGCTTCTGTGCCTCATGATCTCCTGATGGATGAGTTTGCGCATTCAGTTGGGCCTTCTGTAAATCTCTTCTCTTTTTCTCTGTAACCACCCCCCTCCACTTCCTTTTCTCCTCTCCCCATTATGAGAGTCTCTTCTCTATGTTGGCTCTAAACCTCAATCTCCCGTTCTCTCTGGATGGCCTCACATCCCTCTCTCTCTCTCTCTCTCTCTCTCTCTCTCGCTCTCTCTCTCTCTCTCTCCCTCCCTCTCTGTAATGCACCAGCTGTAACGTAATGTGCACTTGACAGCTGTAGAAGATTAGGGTTTGTGGGGTGCCTGCCCATGGAGGCGAGCACTGTAAGATAGAGACAGACGGGGGAGAGCTGAGAAAAGAGAGCGAGAGTGTAGGAGAGAGAAAAAACGAGAGAGAGAGGGAGAGACGGGGGTGACTGTTTCCTCTGTGGCTTTGTCAGGAATGTAGACCTCATGAAGGTGTGCTTGCTGTTCAGACATGTAACATGATCTCAAGGGGGGGCTGTTTGGGGGAGGGGGGGCACGTGTTCTTCCTTTACATTTGAACTGCTCCATACAGTAGGCTGCTGCTGATGGAATGACAGCTGATGTATTGTCCAGCTTACAGGACAGATATTACTGCTGCTGGTGCTGCTGCTTCAGACTTTCCAAACTTAGCACTTGGAAAAGGTGATTTCAGATCTGTAGGCTGTTTTATAATGGTGCCCATCTGTACAGCTCAGATCAAGCAACCGAGAGCCATACAGTCAGCTTCACTGAAAGACAAGATGAATGACTTGTTGTCCATAGTGCTCCTCTGTGTATATCATGCAGGTCTTCCAGCCCATCCACGCTGGCTGCCAAGCACTGAGGTTGGAGTGCTGTGATCTTACTGAGAGGACTAAGGGAAAGATAGATGGCTTCTACATAAGGGAAACCAACTGGCAGAGAAAGACTAGATAATTCTGAGGAATTGTGGTATAGTTTTTCCAGGCTAGGAAATCTGGAAATCTTAAGACTCAATCCGCTTCTCACAGGGATCCCAGTCTTGCATAATTATGAAGATAAACAACACAAGTGTGTTTTCTTTTATGCAGTTTTATGCAAGGCATTAAATATATTCTGTTTTCATAATAATAAAAGTTATTAATTTTATTTTAATTCTTGTGTTCTATTGTATTTTTTCATATACATACTTTGGGGATGAAGGTCCAATACACTTGTAATGCCCTTGTAAAGGTCCACTTTTTTGTCACTGTATGTAATCTCCATTTTGTACGTCCTAGGACAGGGATGTACAAGCTACTCGGCCAACAGCCAGTATTGGCTCATAGCTCTTATTTCACCACATTCCATCTGAAAGTTTATATTAAATTCAGAGGAATGACATGAATGGGATGCCTTGACACCTATTATGTTTTATTACCAATCAAGAGCTCAGTTTTGTGGAAAAATACTTTGAATTAACATTTTGACAGATGGCAGTGGACCGTAATGTCAAATGTCTAACAAATGCCGGCTAGCAGTATTCATAGCAATGTTCCAGTTATTTCTCTAAAAATGTCAAATCTACAATCACCTCACATAATTGTGTATCCAGGCCCAGTAAATCTTGTATGAGTGTGTTTGTGTGTGTGTATGTGACCTCTGACTGATGAGTGATGGAAGGGGAGATGAGAGCAAGAGCAGAATGTTGTGTGTGTGTGTGTGTGTGTGTGTTTTAGCCGCACACGAGCAAAGATGTGCTGTGCAGCTGTGGCTGGGCTGAGCTGTCCGACCAGCCGCCACTGGAGAGAGAGAGAGAAGCGATGGAAAAACGCACGGCTTGCCAATAGCGCGAGCCCGGAGATTTTCCAGTCGGCACGGCTGGCCGGCTCATGCAAGCAGTTCGTCTCCCCTCACAGACTGTTCCGACCACCGTGTTTTGGCCGCTGCCCCTGACAAGACATTCTGTTTAATGCACGTACGTGCAGCACATTGCAGAGCAGTGTCACGATGCACAGCACTCTCATAGACACCAGTGTAATTGAATCGCTCAGCACCCCTGTGCAGTCTAATCCTCTCCACTCCTCTTCCTCTTTTGATTGAGCCAGGTCTTTAGGCCACTTCTGTGGTTGACAAACTGCAGCCTCTTAAATGTTTTAGCCCCAGTATCTTTGTAAATACACCAGCGGTTATTAACTAATCATTGAGATCTACGGGGTCTAGACTCCCAATTATTTCTAAATGCAAACATGTGTGCCGGAGCAGGATGTCTCTGGATTCTGCGATGTTGGCTGATTAGCCTGCTCTCTCGCTGTGCGTTCCTGAGTGAAATAGTGTATCTTAGATGGAGTGTGTAGCCTAATCAAGATGCAGGGTAATGACGCTTCCTGTCTTGTTTCGCACGGCAGAGCGTGACTTCTGGGCCTCGGACCTGCGCATCCCCACTGCCAGCTTCCAAGAGGTTCTCCACGACGACAAGGCAGCACTGGACTGGCTGCTGGCCCTGCGGCGCGTGGGCATCGTTTACCTGAAGGGGGCGCCGGTGGAGCCCGGCCAGGTGGCCCGCCTGAGCGAGCGCATTGGCTACCTGCGGCTGACCTTCTACGGGTGAGAGGATCATGTGCACGTGAAATAAGTGCATGATGTATGATACAGAGCATGAATCCCAATACCTTCTAACCCTAATCCCTGAACCCTCAAAGACCTAACTGGCATTAATCAGCCAATCATGAAGCCAATTCAAGGGTTTAGGGTTTAGGGTTAGGGCCAAGGACAAGTATAAAACAATATATAAATTATATTTAACCCAAATAAAAAACCTGTTGTGTTACATGGATACAAAGGTTAAGTCTTGCATGGGTTTGCAGGCAAATTAAATGTCTAAATACCAATGTCCCCTCTAAGCCCTGAACCTTCAAAGACTTAACTGGCATGAATTGACCTGCTGACTGGCGAATTCATGCCAATTAAGTCATCAAGGGCTCAGGGCTTAAGTCTTTGAGGGTTCAGGGCTGAGAGTTTGGGAGGATGCTGGGACTGAGTGAATGATTGTTTGAAGCTGAGCGATTCTAGTCCCCCTGAAAAAAGCCCTTCAGATCAACCTATAGGGAGAGCTCTGCTCTGCTCTGCTCTGCTCGGGGGCTGTGTGGTTTCTGAGTAGAGGCTCCCAGTGGTCGCTGGAGCAGGGGCTTCCTGAGTGATTTACCACACCGCCGACTCCGCTCTCCGCGCGCAGAGCTGGCCTGGGATCAGCGTCGGCAGCCTGTGCAGCGCCAGCCGGGGGAATTACCTGACACGCTCGATTCAGAGACGGGAACAAAAATCAGCGCGGCTGCCAGCGCATGAGCTCATGGCGGTGGTAGCTGTGGGCTGACTGGAGCTCAGGGGAGTAGAGAAGGAGAGGGGGGCTCGTTGCTGTTACTGTAGCCTTTGCACACCATCCCTGTTCAGGCCCTATGGGCTTGCTTGGGGTTTCTCTCTCTCTCACTTCTTACTCTCTTTCTATCTCACACACACCACATGCCGACACACATACACACCGCCAACACAGGCATACTTTTTCACATGCAAACTGAAATCACACACACACACCTACACAGACACACACACACACGCACACACACACACACACACACACACACACACACCACATGCAGGCACACTAATACTTACTCAGACAGACACACAATGACACACACTTCTCCAACTCCTCCTCATTTCCAGCCTCTGGTTAGGTCATTGCAGCCAACACTTGTAGTTCAGACATCAAAGCAGCTCGGCAGATGTGAGACCCCAAGGCGCGGGGGCCTTCAGAGGCCAGGGTGGTGTTAACCTTCTCCTCCTCCTCTTCTTCCTCTTCATCCTCCCAAAAACCTCCCAACCCTCCCTCTCAGCCTGACACCGGCCCTATCTGAACACTTGAGTAATATTTTCTGTTGGTCTTAAGCGTCTCAGTCACTCGCTCCTGGAGCTGAACTCCTTGACTCTGAACACTTTTATAAAGTGTTTTGAAATAAATACTCTGCTTGGACAGCAGTTGTCTGTCTGATCTACAGCGCTGACTAAGCAACCTGGCTTTTCGTAGTGTTCAGCTACTACTTTTGTCTGGAGCAGAGTTTGTGTGTGTGTTTGTGTGGAGTGTGTGAGAATGTGTGCCTATGTGTGTGTGTGTGAGTGAGTGAGTGAGTAGGTCAGTGAGTGAGTGAGAGAGAGAGCCAGAGAGACAGACCGTCACATGTTCAGATGCTGGGGCATTATTCCAAATAGTCCAACTGTTTCTAGATAAAGACCGGCTCCTTCCTTTATTTTTGTTCGTTGTCATAACACTGGAAAGTGTTGTATGGATCAAATTCCCTAAGTGTTGGCAAGGCTGACTTTTAAGGCTTGATCGTTTTGTTTTGAAAATAGAAGTGCTCCTGAAATGTTTTTACTGTGTTGTTTTTCTTGAGGCGTTCAGAAAAGTTATCCGTGTGTTTGTCTGTCTGTGCCTGTTTCAATCTGCAGACATACATGGCAGGTGCAGGACAAACCCATGGCCAACAACGTGGCATACACCTCCGGCAAACTGAGCCTCCACACAGACTACCCAGCACTGCACCATCCGCCAGGGGTGAGAGAACACACACACACACACACATACACACACACACACACACACAGACTCACACAGATTATGCAGCAATACATCATTCACATGAGGTTAGAGATAAACTGCACATGCAGACCACACAAACAAACACGCACACACACACACACACACAGGCTACACAGCACTGCACCATCCGCCAGGGGTGAGAGAACACACACACACACACACATACACACACACACACACACAGGCTACACAGCACTGCATCATCCACCAGGAATGAGAGAACACATACGGTCTACACAGACTCTCCCAGCTCTGCACCATCTACCAGGGGTCAGAGGAAATAAACACACACCCACATCCACGTGTTATGTGTGTCATTCGTTCGCTATGTAACACGTCAGTGAACCTAAACAATGGCTGGCCTTGCGCAGGTGCTCCACCCAGAAGGCTCGGAACAGGTGCAAAAATAAATGGTGTGGGCGCGATGTGTGTGATCACTCATTACACTGTACCTGCACTCCTCTGTCCACTTTGGCACCGAACCCACACGCACACATACTGTACACACACACACACACACACACACACACACACACACACACACACACACACACACACACACAAGCCCTAAGTGCTGCACTCTTTTAAAAACTTAGCTGGCATGAATCAACTTTGTGATTGGTTAATTTTACGGGTTTAGGTCTTTTGTGGCTGAATCCCAATGCTTATTCTAGCCCTAAGCCCTGAGCCTTCAAACACTTAACTGGCATTAATTAGCCAATCATATAGTCAGTTAATTCCAGGAAAGTGTTCATGGGTTTAGTGCTTAGGGGTGACATTGGGATTCGGCAATCATCTCTTTCTCTCTCCATGCTCTCATGCACATGGGCTGGGGCTGGAGGCCATTAGTGCAGTACATGCTCGCTGCCTGTGTCCTCTTCATCATCTTCATGACTGCCACCACCCCCTGCCGTCCTACTGCTCTCTGCCTCTCCAGATGGCCGCTGGAGCAGTGCCAGTGGGGTGAGGGTGGAGATGCCACTCTGTCTGATCTGTCTCTAGCAGACTGACTGTAGAATCTCATATGTCAAACATGAGGAGTGAGCACTGAAAACATGAGGAGTCTTCATGGCTCATCAGTTTTTTTCCTTGAAAGAAAGTATTAGAGGAAGGGAATACAAGGAAAAACAGGTTACAGTTGTGAAACCACAATAAAGGAGGTGGTCTAGAACCTTCAAAGGAAGTGATTTAGACTGCTTTACGGAGGAACTCTTGAAAGAATACCATTTAGGCCCAGGATGTATTATAGAACACAGGTTAGAGACCTGTGACACCATAGAGAAAGTTGGAAAGGTTTTGAAACCTCTATTTTATTTCCCAACAACAGCTTTTAGTCCCCACGTCCCTGGTTTGCCTGTCACACGGTCTGTGTATCTCTGGTTTGCCTGTCTGACTGTGTGTATGTGTGTGTGTGTGTTCCTGGTCTTAGGTGCAGTTCCTGCACTGCCTGGCACAGGCACGTGAGGGTGGCGAGAGCGAAGCGGTGGACGGTTTCCACATGGCCGAGCTGCTGCGGCGCAGGGACCCCGAGGCCTTCCATGCCCTCACCACGCTACGCGTCGACTTCACCGATACAGGCACTGATTACTGCGACTTCGCCGTGCAGTCCAAGAACCACATCATCGAGTAAGCGCAGTAGTCACACACACACACACGGTGGGCCTAGGCACATATGTTAGTCTTAGACACACATCATATCGTCCTGTCATCACTCTTCCTGAAAACATACTGAGAAGATTGAACCTAAACAGTGTTTTGCCTCAGGCCTCCAAAGTTGACTCATGCCATTACTAAAACTGGGGAGTTGTGCTGCCACCTGCTGTTGAACATTGGAACTGTTTTTCACTGGTCTCTGCTGTTAGGCTCATGCAGTTTGCGGTCTGTGTCCTACTGTATTACAGTGTGGACAATGAGGGCAGAGTGGTGAGGATCAACTACAACAACGCCACCAGGGACTCAGTGCTGGATCTGCCCCTCGATAAAGTCCAGCTCTTCTATACCTCACTCAAGGCCTATGTGGAGCTGATGACCCAGCCGGAGAACATGGTCACCTATACAATGCAGCCAGGTGAGAGAGAGAGAGAGAGAGAGAGAGAGAGAGAGAGAGAGAGAGAGAGAAAGAGAGAGAATGTGTGTGTGCATGTGTATTTGTGTTAACAGGAAAAATGTGAGGAAAATAGGATGGTGGTTTGGATAGAATGTGGGTCTAAATCATCAGAATTTTCAAAATTAAACTAAATGAAGGTGGAATTGCAAAACACAAATTTTATCAAATGTGCACACAGCCTAGAAAATGTGTAGGTTTTAGAAATAACAAAAAATTAACAACATAGACAAGCAGTTAATGTATTGTTGATATTTGTCAGAGTTCAGATAAGGTTGCCAGAATTATCAATTGATGATCTTAAAGCATTTGTGCCATCTCATTAGTAAAGGTCATATGTACTATAG
>JAVQKI010389577.1:0-11671 GCA_036025975.1 Nematalosa erebi
GAGAGAGAGAGAGAGAGAGAGAGAGAGAGAGAGAGAGACAGACAGAGGGGAAGACAGTGAAAGAGAAAGCCAGTGTAGAGAGGCAGAGTTAGTTCCTCAGGCCATAATGGATGTGGAAGAGGAGTTCCCCAGCAATGTTGGTGAGCAGACTACCCCCCCCCCCACCCCCACCCCCCCTCGAGGGCACCAACTTCTGCCGTTCTGCCGTTCTTGCAGGATTCCTCCGAGACCCCACAGGGCGTCAGGTTGCAGGATGTGCGCAACCTGATGCCGTGCAATCAAGGGCGTGCTAACGGGCATTGGATAATATGTGTCTTGAAAATCCTAGTAGAAAAGGCATTGCTGAAATACGACCAGCCTAACTTGCTTTAACGCCTGTCTCTCCGACAGGAGCAGACTGCTTCTTCCCCTAGCAACACACACACTCGCATACACACTCACACACACACACACACACACACACACACACACACGCAAACACACACGCATGCACTCACACACCTTTGACTCAGCACTGGATTAGCAGGTTTGCCTGTATTAAGGCCCTGGGAACGAGCCGTGCTAAACTTGTATCAAATTCTACTAAGGACTACTCGCCCCCGTCAGCGTGAGCGCGACAGGGTCGCACTTAATCAGATTTCCTCTTCGCCAGGGAGATGAGTGCAGATGTCCTGATTAGCCAAGGATTCCTTCAAGTTATCTTTGTCTCCACATTGCCAGGGCACTAGCCTGTCAGTGCACACCCCGCTGAGCTTGTACTAGAGTCTGTGTCTTAGTTAGCATGTTAAAGTTCGCGTGTGTATGTGTGTGCGTGTGTTTGTGTTTGTGTGTGTGTGCGCATGTGTGTGTGTTACGTGTGTGCTATCCTCTATTGTTCTTAATGAACAGGCCTGGGCAAATTATACACACATTCTCATGCTCACACATGCACAGACACACACACACACACACACTCGTGTACATATAAACACTGGGTGCCCTGTGTGTTAGTTGAGTATGGCCTTTCTATTTGCAATGTGACAGCACTAAGACAAATCTATGTCGGGGCAGGGGTCATACTCTCAGCTGCGACCAGTGTGTATGTGTGTGTGTGTGTATTTGCATATATCCGTGTGTGTGTGTGTATACGTATGTGTGTTGTGTCTTCCTCTGTCATGTCTCTGTGTGAGTTTTGAGGGTTCCCACTTGGTTAATAGACTGGCCAAACGGAGGGATCTGACCTTTTGGCTGTCCCCTTTCTTGCTCCATTCTTTTCGAGGCACCCTTGTCTGTGGATGCATGTCAGTGCATGTGTGTGCGTTTCGGTGTGTGTGTGTGTGTGTGTGTGTGTGTGTGGACTTGTGGGTGTGTCCGTGTGTGTCCCATAGACGGTGTCAGAGCACAGAAAGGAAATCCTCCATTAGGACTGATCACATTGTCCACACCCACTCCTCTCTTAGACACACACAAGCTTCGCTGCTCAATCAGAATTCATTTAAACGGCATTCAAATTCAACTTGCCTCTACTTCTCCACGCAATGCTGCTTCTCACCCAGTGGAGATTTAGTACGAGCAATTGGTTCCAAACGAACAGACAAACAACACAATACAGCACAACAAAACAAAACAAACAAAAATAGATCAGTTTGTTGCTTTGTTGATGTGGGCGTTTGGAGCTTACATAATGGTTTAAGTAGTGTGTATAATGTCATTAGAATACACTATCAGTGATTGGGCAAGCCTCTTGTTTGAGCATGAGGCCCGGTAAATCTCTCCATCTCTGAATGGCGGCAGATCAACAGAGCCTGGGAGATCTCCTGAGGCAGATATCAGATGGGATCAGACGGGGTCACTGCACTCAGTGTCCTGATAGTAACCAGATCCGGCCAGCAGCTGGCCCAGACGAGGGCCGGATGTGCTCTGGGGTCGGACACTCATTGAGCTGTCGCTTCACATTAGTGCCGCTGGCCTAATCTCTCCGCATGAAATTCCCGGCCCCAAAATTAACCTGCAAAGCCAATCAAAGCAAGGCTGCCAAAGGCTGCAGCTCACGCATACACAGTTTACGCACACACACACAATCACAATCCTGAATACATACAATATAGGCATATCACACTTGATGAAGCACCCTTACCCAACCTGCACATACATATGAACATGCAATGTAGACAATCACACTCTGGCACACCCGCACAGGCACACACACACACACACACATATTGATGCAGAGACTGAAAATCACTCACGCACGTCTGGAGCCTTAATGCCAACGTCAGGGAGCCTCTCCTTCCTCTAGTCCACACAAACATACAGCATGTTTCAAAAACAAACTTGTTCACGCATACACCGATACACACACACACACACGCACGCACACACACACACACTCTCTCTTGTGCCCCACATCTCATTTGCCCTTTCCTGCTCATGCATACAGTGTTAAGACTGGAGTCTTGCATAACATCAGAGAACATTTGAGTGAGAGTGAAACTTTCTTTTTTCTGTGTACAGTATGTGAGAGAGAGAGAGAGAGAGAGAGAGAGAGAGTAAGAGAGAGTCCCATGTATTAAGGCAGACCTCAGATAAGTTCGTGCCAAGAGAGTACTTGTGTTTTCCTGTGTTTCTGGTGAGCGAATTGTTTTGGAACAGGCAGGGAACACACCATGGCCTGTAGTTGTGTTGATGTGTATGTGTGTGTGTGTGTGTTTCTGGTCAGTGATCCGCTCTACAAACCAGCAGCTAGCTACCCACCTCCAACCCCCCAGCCTCTCCAAAGGGGAGACCTGCATATCCCCATCTGATAAACACTAATTGAAAGTTTCTCCACAAAAGCCTAGCCATGCCACCCACTTGATTGTGGTATGTGTGTGTGTGTGTGTGTGCATACATATAAAATGAAATTGGTTTGTAGGCCTGTGTGCTTGCCTATAAAGACTGGTGTGTGTGTGTGTGTGTGTGTGTGTGCATGGAGTTGTATGTGTGCGTAGGAGAGAATGAACCGCTCCCTGGTTACTTATGGAATTAGGGCCCAGTTGTTTTTCATTAAGGTCTAATTGAGAAGCCTGCTTGGGAGAAGCTCATTGGGTGGACGAGCCTGTTTATGTAAAGCTAACTCTGTGCCCCTGGGAGTGCTGAGCTCAAGCTTTTTTGTGCTGCTCCTTACACACCCTACACACACACACACACACACACACACACACACACACACAGACACACTGGTAAACATGCACATACCTACACATAAACATATGCTGCCTGTGTGTGACTTTCATTATCTTCCTGAGGGGCTTGCATTGAACTGTAATGTTGTGTGTAAGATTGCACTACTAGGCTCTCCTGGTAAGCATTAGGGCCTGACTTTGGGCTTGGGCTTGGACAATGCTTTGGAAATAGTGATGAAGCCTTGGCCAGCTCGCTTATCAGATTTTAGTGTGGTTGTCTTGTTGGGGCATAGTTAGTTATTTCATAGAGGAATGATTGAGACTGAGCCAAATGCTCCGTGTTCCATTATGTCCGAGTTCTTGTGGGAGTTTGTTAACAGTGTTAGGCTACGATCGGCGGGCCTTTGTGTTTGTAGGTCACCATGCAAGAGCACCCCTCCATTGCTCTCTCTTTCTCACTTGTTCCCTCTCTTCTCTCTCTCTGTCTTTCTCCATCGTTCTCTCTTTCTCACTTGATTTTAGCTTCATTTGGAAGGCAAAATGAAAACAAAGTTACACAGCCAAAGAGCCACATTCATTCAGGATGTCAACATGACATTGTTTTCAAACTGTTGTCAAAATCAACGCAAACTAACAGAATATGGCTCTGAAAAATCAGACATTCCTGCCCTCCAAGCTTTCAGAACTTTCCCTTTTTTCACATGTATCCCAAGAATCATCCTTCCATCCTTCATTCACTTAGCACTCTCCCTTTCTCTTTCTTTAGCTCTCTTTTTTTCTCTTTTCTTCCAAAATGGGAGCCCTCCCGTGCGCGCTCATTTATTAGCATATCCAGAATTAGCATTGGGACGCACTCCCTCTCTTCTCCTCTCCCTCTCTCAGCTCCTCATTCAGCTTTGGGACTGAGGCAGGGGGGGACATTTTTTTGTGTGCTCTTGCCTGAGTTGGCCCTCAGATTCCCTCTTTTTGGTACAAAAGAGAGTGTTTTTATTTCTCTCTGCTCTCCCCCAATGCCAGACCCCCACCACTGCAACTTTTTTTTGTCTTCATGTGGTGAAGTAATCGTGGGAGGAGAGGAGAGGGGAGCAGTGCAGAGCAGAGCAGAGCGGAACAGAGGAACCCAGCTGAGTGGTATGGGGAGAATCTCAACATACCAGGCTGCTTTCATGGCGATGGCATGACCAGTGGGACAATGGCCAGCCTGGCATGGTTGGGGCCCTGAGGCGTAGACTGTGGGCACGGACAGAGGGGCTTTTGTAAATAGATGGGCAGTGTGGTATGGGTATGGGCACAGGAGAGGGAGGGACTACCTCTGCTTTTCCCCTCATTTATTTTCTTTCTTTCTGTCTTTCTTTCTTCCGTCCTTCGATGTTATGTTTACAAAGGATAGAGCTGTTTTAAAAAGTGATTGTTAAAGGAACAAAGCAATGTAGAAAAAGGCTCTCTTTTTACTCTATCTGCCCTTTTCTCTCTCTCTCTCTCTCTCTCTCTCTCTCTCTCTCTCTCTCCCTCCCTCTCTCTCTCTCACTCTCTCTCTCACACACAGAGAGTCTCTGCTTTCTTTCTATTTGCATCATAATCTGGCTGTAGGGATCTGTGGAGAGAGTGTGTGTGTGAGTGTGATGGGAATCTCTGAAGCTCTAATAAACTGTTTGCTCTTTGGCTTCCCGCGTCCACAGAGCCTTTGTTTGCATATAAGACTGCAGATTCCGTTAGTGTCAAATCCCTTTGTGGGCCCTTCAGAGTCACCAAATTAGTATGTGTGACAAGTCATCTTTTAAGTGGCCACCACCAGCCTTGGAAAGCACTGAATGTGCTGAAATTCTTGCCCTTTTATGCACTGACGCAAAGTAGCGTGTGTGTGTGAGTGTGTGTGTGTGAGAGAGAGAGAGTGAGCAAAAGAAAGGAAAGGAAGAGTTTGCAAATTTCAGCATGCCTCCGATGTCTTGACCTCCACCCGTGCCCCCATGATGTGGGTTTGGGTTTGAACTGGCTAACCCTCAGTCACTTAGCCACGATCCCACACAGTGGAGGAAGCCTGTGCCCTCACCACCACCAACACCAGCACCAGCACCACCTCCCAGCCATCCTAGCCCAAACAAAGTGGAGGTGTGTGGGGTGGGGGGGGGGCTCCTCTTAAAGGTTTGGAGTCTTTTATTTGTCCAGGTGTCCGCTCCTCTGTGTCGGCAGACATGGAGCGGAGCTGCACCCAGCCCCTAGCTCAGTCCGGCCCTGCCCTTCCCAGCCCCAGCTGTCCAAATGAGGCAGGGATGGAGAGAACAGAGAGACAGGAAGAGAGGGGAGGGGATTTGGGGGATTCCAGGTTGATCTGGAATACCTGAGACAGCATCTAAGTCTCCAGCTTCCCAGCACTGGGTGAAGAACTTGAATCACTAAGCATTTAGTTTTTCCTCCTGTTTTTTTCCTCTTTCGGCACTCCTCTAGGAGTTACCTTCAACGTTCCGTACTCGTGATAGACCTGTCCTCTGTACACATACCGAGGCTCGATAATGTGTTCTTTTCTTTTGAGGCACAGGGAATCTGTGCGTCATGCAACATTTCCTTGATCGGTTTTGACTGCCCAACCCTGGCGAGCAACGCTGTTGTGATGGATGTGCAACGTGTCTGAACTTGACAATGGTTTTTCTCGTCTTGTCAGTGTTACCGGTTCCGGCATTTTTTCTTCTTTTTCTTCCTCTCTTTCTCTGCCGTGGTCAGGTGGAGTTTTTATTTACACACTTTCTCCTGCATTCTCAGCATTGGAACGTATTGCTCACCACTTACTTAGCAGCTCACTCCTGCTATGTATGTATGGTGCAGACTTCATTCCCAGTCTATAACATAAGATGCCTGTGGCACCAGTATATGTGTATGCGTGTGTGTGTGTGTGTGTGTCTGAGTACAGCTGTGGGCTCAGCGCCGGGTCTCCAGTTGCCCCTCTGTCTAACCACACACCCCTCACCACAACAGACCCAGAAGAGACCCCACCTCATTTCCCCTCCGCCGAAAAAAAATGTTTCCAAAAGTTTGGGTGGCCGCCACGGCGAAGGCTCTGTAGCTTTGTTTTCTTTAGCTATTCACACGTTTTACAGTCCTTCAAGGCGAGCCTTAAAAGCCCTCCTCCACCCCCTACTACCCCTCCTTCTCTTCACCTATTTGCTTTGCTTTGATTTAAAAATATGTATTTATTTTCCCTGAGTCCGTCTGAGAGTGCCTTGACAGCTGATGTGACGTGACGGGAGTGTTCAGCTGCTGTGGTTGGGCACCATCAGCAGCGCTACCCACCTCAGCTTACGCAGCCAAGAAAATAATTCTGGATGGAATATTCCAGATACTGACCTTCGAGGCGTTTCATCAGAGTTAACTCCCTCTCATGTCTGCTATGAGAAACCCATAGGAATGTATGCAGGACTGAGAGAAACATGTAGAGATTCTTGTTACGCAACCATCCTTCTCCAACTGATTTACTCTCAATCACAGGCAGTCGTGGCCCACCAATAGCACTTAGCCTAGAACCATAAATCATTGCCACCTGTGGCTTGGGAATGTGGGCCTATTGCGTACAGTGCCTTCATTTCAGCGTGAGAAAAAAACATGTCATTGAGGGCGTTTTTTTTTTTTTTTTTTTGGTTGTCGTTGTTGTTTAATCCCTTTATGCTGATAACTGAGAGAGCAAGTAGTCTGTTTTGGATTGAATGCGAGCTTTGCTTGAAGTCATTAGGCGGTATTGTCTTAAGGCCTAAGCTACTTTGCGCTAACAATAGGCTGGCAGAATCTCTCCTTGTTGATGTATATTTGAGGCGCTGGAAGAGGAAGCAACAATCTCCCATTGTGCCTCTTAAACAAAGCAGTGCAGAAATCAACACTTGGCTAAACTGTTTGCTTTTCAGGCTTAGCTGTGAATAGGGCAAACGTTGGCGAGTGTGGCGGAGGTAAATAGGAGTGTATTCATTAGCAGCAACAAAGTGTGAATTCCACCGCTCCTCTAGATGCTGAAATGCATACAGACACTGTGGACTGTGTCGGTCATGTGCTCCGCAGGACTTCAGATACAGATGGGGCTATTACTGTAGAGCAGAGCTGAACCACTAGGGCACCATGCAGTTTTTATCGCTCATGCATGTGATCTGTGTTTTGGAATACATGTAATTCAACATATGTAGGTTTTTGTTGCATTTCAGGTGTTTTTTTTTTTTTCTTTTCATTATTTTTAATGTATTTTTTGTCATGTGTGAAATGTGTATATTTTGCTCTGTGCATTCTGGGATGTTGCAGGTAACAGGTAAGTTCTGAGGTGCTCTTGTTACCACGAGTGTGACCCTCCTGGTGGGTTGTGTTGTGTGTGTGTCTCGTGCAGTCATGCTGCCCACCATTGTGCTGCACAAGACGTCGGCCGTGCCGCCGTACAAGCGCGGCTTCTACTGCTCGGACGACAGCATCCGCTACACGTTCAAAAGCAGCACGGTGCCCTCATCCGTCCTGGTGGCGGTCGGGCTGCTGTTGCCCACTGTCTCCGTAAGTCGCCCTCACACACACGCAACGCCAGCTGCGCCGCAACCACCCCAACTCGGGACCGGACGGAACCAGGAGAGGGTGGAGAGAGAGCGGTCTGAAATGTCATCGGACATGCCACAACAGAGATGATGACCGAGTACTAAAGGCTGCACCCACCATGTCAGACATTTGTCATGGTGGTTACATTCAATATTAACAAGTAGACTAATGTTAACATACATAAAAATAATTTAATTAGCTGATAGACTAATATAATAAACCTACACAGAAATAGTTTTAGAAATAGTTGTTGGCTTGAAATTTTATTCGCGTTTGACTTTGCCCTGGTCAAACATCACTTCTCTGAAACAGCAAGATGGCCGACTACTGTCTTCTCCACCCTCTCCCGGAAATACCGAAGTTCCCTCCAGCGGCCGCTGCGTTTGTGTGTCCCCGCTCGTGTGTGTGTGCGCAACCCCCCGCCAACCCCTCCCCCCACCCCCACCCCCACCCCCACCCCGTTTGCCGTTTGTGTCTCTGTTACTGACCTGGAACCTTTGTGTCTGCTCTCTTCCTCTCTTGTCTCTCTGCTGTAGCTGGCCTACCTTTCCTGATTATTGAAACTAGCACAATCAAGCCCTACCAGCGGGGGTTTTACTGCGACGACGAGTCCATCAAGTACCCGTACAAAAACGGAGACACCATAAGCGATGCCGTGCTTTGCGCCGCTGGCATTCTCATTGCCATCCTTTCTGTAAGTTTGTTTTGAAATTCTGTCTTAGGGGACGTTCCTCCTCCTCCTCCTTGGTGTCCCCTTCACATACCCTCTAGTATGGTTATCATCTGCGGAGTAGTCTTAACCCAAAACACCCCCCCATCAGATAGATTAGATGTTAAACCCTTCCAACCCCAAACCTCAAAAGAAAAAAAAGAAATCTGTAGACTCTAACTAGCTCCTGTCTCTGAATCAATGAGAAGTTGTGACATTCTTGAAATACAATAGGTTCTTTGGTCAAGAGGTCTCACGCTGCTGCTGCTTTTATGTCTTGCTTTCTCCTCACTGTGTGTGTGTGTGTGTGTCAGAGTGCTGTGTGTGTACGCATGCGTGTATGTGTGTGCATGTGTTTTTTTTTTGGTTGTTATTTTATTTTTGCTTGCATGTTTATGCAATATCATTTCCAGGTGCCTTAAGGACTGTCAAAACACTGTCTCCATACACGCATTTAGACATAACAACAACAAAGCCACAAGCGGCCGCTCTCGTAACCCATCCTCAGACACGCTCCAAGCGGCACTCTTTTCAGCATGTCTAGCTGAGTGCTTCCAATGATGGGCAGGACACTAAATCCAAAGCATGTGTGGATCCCTCAGTCTTCACTTTGCCCTTCCAGTAATATAAACAACCGTCACCCAGAGTGAATTCAGCCATAAAGCTGAGATGACAGAATATTTTATTTTTTTTGTTGGAGGAAGACAAAAAAAGAAAAAGATTGAAGGGAGAGCATCAAACTTCTGAAGAAAGAGAGAATAGACAGAGAGAAAGAGAAGATTCTAAAACTTCTAAGCAGTCCGATTTGTACTAGATGTTGGGAACATCATCAGGCATTAGAAATGTCCCCAGAACAGTACTGAATGTAATAGATTTCCATACCCTCCATGTGAGTTGGGCAATGGAATAAGGATTTAGCATTGGAGCCGGGGGATAGCAGAAAAACCAAGGTATAGGCACAGCTCCAAGCCAAGCCTACAACTACACATAAAAACCCAAACACAGCAGCCCCTCTGATGATGTCGGCTCGGCAGCCATATGGTGGCTGGGAGACACTTCTCTGAGCTCAGCAGTTCTGCTTATTGGAACCAGGGCTGTGTGTGTGTGGAATTGTGTGTGTAAGTATGTGTGTATGTGTGGACGTGTGTGTGTGTGTGTGTGTGTGTGTTAGAGAGAATGTCCTGTGTGCTTGTGTGTGTGTGAGTGAGTGTTTGAGTGTCTTTGGTAGCTTCACACACACACAGCTGTGCTCAATTAGCAGTGTCTCCAAACCAATTTCCAATCTCGTCACGTGCACACATGCAAGCACATACATACACACACTTGTATCGTATCAGCACCATGTTCTCAAAGCGTCTTTTCTTTGGACCAGCCTAAGGGAAAGCTGTCTCCTCTCTCCACCGCCACCCCATTAACTCGCGTCTGCCCCGAGAGGGAAGGCGCAACGTACAAGAGAAGAAAAAGAATGATACAAACACTCCACTTCATATACACACAACCTCAGTCCCGCCTATCACTCTCTCCAGCCGGGCCTGCCAAAACAAACACCCCCCACAACCACACCCACACCCACCCACTCAAAACCAGAAATAATAATTCTCGACCAAAGACGTTTAAACACATCACACACAAACACACTCATGCATTAAGGGCTAATATTAACTGCTCCACGCCAAAGCACACTAAAACAAAAAAAGATGTTCTCAGATGCACTATAGAGATATCAAGGCAAGACATCAGAGAATTGTTCACTGTTAGACATTCTGAAGGATCTTACTTAACTATGAAACAGCCCATATCAGGCACATAATCTTTTCTCCTGCATTAGCTTAGCCTCATCCTCTCATCCACCATCCCTCCATTGCGTGTGTGTGTGTGTGTGTGTGTGTGTGTGTGTGTGTGGGTGGGCCCAGAGGCCTCGAGTCTCAGGAGGGTCTTAATTCATCTCCTCCAGTTCTCAGGAGAGGCAGGCCATGCTCACTCATGCCCATATGTGCTGTCATGTCTGTCTCTCTCTCCCTTTCTATCGACCATTGTTTTTCTTCCTCTCATTCTCTCATTCGCCCTTTCTTTGTACATATCATTCTGCCCGTTTTTAGTTCTTTGCTTATTCTATTTCGCACACTTCTTTCTCAGACTCTCTCTCTCTCTCTCTCTCTCTCTCTCTCTCTCTCTCTCTCTCTCTCTCTGTCTCTGTCTCTGTCTCTGTTTCTTCCTTTGTCATACTCACCCGAGTGCTGTTTTTTGGTTGGATGTTTCTTGCATGTCAAATCTAACTCCGGGACGACCTGATCAATGCATGCCTTTTGCCGAGAGACCTTTTGTTTTTGTTTTTGTGAGGTCACTCCGATGATGATGATTTCTCTGTGTCTGATTTGGTCTCGTGTTTTGGAGCCTGTTTTGATTCTAATGAGCACTGACGTGACAACGTTATAAAGCCATTAAACACGTCACGTGGGTCGGTTTTCCATCAGATCATCATTGGCGAGTGCTACAGGATCTACTACCTGAATGAGGGCTCCAAGTCCTTCATCGGAAACCCCTACGTCTCGGCCCTCTACAAGCAGGTGGGAGTGTTCATCTTCGGTTGCGCCGTCAGCCAGTCGTTCACGGACATTGCCAAAGTGTCAGTGGGACGCATGCGACCCCACTTCCTGGACGTGTGTAAGCCCAACTTCACATTGATAGACTGCTCGCTGGGATACATCACAGATTACGAGTGCATGGGGATCGAGAGCAAAGTGCAGGAGGCCAGGTGAGGCACACACACAGACACACACGTACAGACACACTTTGTACGCATGCTGTACTATATAGAGTTGAAATTAAATGTGTTTTTTCTGGTTGCAGGAAATCGTTCTTCTCAGGCCATGCCTCATTTTCAATGTTTACGATGCTCTATCTGGCAGTAAGTACTCCCAGGCACACACACACAGACACACTCGCACTCACACACACACACACACACACACACACAAACATTCACGCATACACACTTGACCTAACTGGAAAAGTTGAAGCAGTCTTAATATGTCTGCTTCTTCTTTTGAGTGGATACACTCCACCTGGTTTCATTTGAGCAGATGGGTAGACTTTCTCTTTCCTCCTCATCTCCCTCTCTCTCTCTCTCTCTCTCTCTCCCTCCGCCACCTGTTGTGAGGGCTCATCAAGAGCCGTCTCTCCTGAAGGCCCTTGCGTTTCAAACATGCACTAATGAGACACCCTGCAGCTAATTCCAACCCTGCTCTTGCTCTCCCTCCCTCCC
>JAVQKI010389747.1:0-11342 GCA_036025975.1 Nematalosa erebi
CAAACTTAAAAAATATTAATAATAAAATAGGAGCACTAAATACAAAATTATAATGATACAAAAAACATCAAACTACAAAACTACAACACTGACAACAATTACAACAAAAGCAAGGGGAAAAAAAAGTGAACTTGATGAAACTGATGAAACGTGACTCTTCTATGCCTCCCTGGCACTCTTTCAACTGTAACTTTGGCTTGTTGGGGTTTTGGAACCGGTGCTCACTGGCTGGCCGACGTCGGCTAACAGACTAGTATACCCTGAGAATTCGGAGACGGGAGTCCTGACGCGGTGGTCCACCTCTCCGCCTGAGTCAGTGCCATAGGCCAGAGCCACACCACGGCCGCCCGCTCCACCGCCACCACCTCCTCCCGACTTGAACTGCGAGCCGAACGCCTGCGCAAAGTTCTCGATCTGGTAGGGCGAGGCCGACTTGGCCGTGTCCAGGGCGGCGAGGTCCTGGGAGGGCGTCAGCGGGTAGGCCGTGCCGTTCTTGGCTCCCGATGCTGCGGAGGCGCTGCTGGAGGGGGTGTGTGGGGCGGTGAGGGGCGCTGGGGGGGAGGAGGAGGAGGCGGTGGAGTGCGGCTTGTCCAGTTGCTCGGTGAGCTCCTGCGAGGGCGTGAGCTGTTGGGACAGCACAGCGGGCTCCAGGCCGCCCAGGTGGAAGGCGTGCTGCGGGGGCGGCGGCGGCGAACCTGACAGCAGGCTGAAGTGGGACTTTGGCACGGACGAGGTGGAGGAGAGCGAGGGCGAGGATGCGGCCGGCGACACCGCCGACGGCTGGCCAAAGCCGCCGCACTCCAGGGGCGACGAACCGTACACTGCGTGCTTCTCGGAAGAGTACAGAGGCCCTGGGAAGGGCCCCGTGACGGAAGGGGAAGAGGAGGAGGAGGATGGCGAGGGCCCGAGGGTCGGGGGTGGCGGGAAACCGCTGGCTCCGTGGTGGCCGCTGGTCCGCTCCAGCGCCTGCAGAAGGAAGCGGGAGTACTCGTGCATCATGACCGTCTTGTCGCCGCTGCCGGGGCTCGCCGCGTCCTCGTCAGGGCCGAGCGGCTGCAGGTCCATGTGGTGGTGGTGGTGGGGGTGGGGGTGCGAGTGTGGGTGGTGGGGGTCGGCGAGGTCAAAGGTCACGTCCGACTTGTGAGTGTAGTGTTCCAGCAGGCTCTGCAGCACCTCGTCCGGGATGGCCGACTTGATGTCGTGCTTGAGGTCCACGGTCAGAGGCGAGGGGTCTAAAAGCGAGCTGAGGGGCCCGTCGCCGTCCATCACCCCGGTGCCCTGCACACCCAAATGACCCACCCCAACATCGTAATCCACCCCGCTCCCAGCACCCATCCCCGATACGCCTCCCGACACCCCGTTGGGTGCTGGCAGATATCGCCTCTTCTTGAGGAACTGCATAGCGTCATCGTAATTGCTGCTGGTGCCGCTCGGCTTGGCTCCGGCGCCTGGAGCCTGGAGGAGGCCGAGCCCATCCACCCCGCCGTGCTTGTCCTCGGCCCCGCCACCGGCCCCCTTCTCCAGGCCCTTGCTCCGACCGCCCTTCTTGAAGGCCATCTTGGGCGCCCGGCCGTGCTCAGGTAGGTGCATGCTGGGGCCTGGGTGTCCGGCGGCTGCTGCGGCTCCGTGTTTGTTCAGTGAGTAGCTGCCGCCGTGCAGGCCGTATGGCCCGTCCTGTGCCCCCATGCCTTGGCCCCCACCTCCGGCCGCCTGATGCTGTTGCTGCTGCTGCTGCTTCCTGCGTTTGCGCTCGCCACCCTCGCCCCCCTTAGCCTTGGCCCTCTTGCGACCCGGTACGGGGCCGTTTCCCTGAGTGAGTGAGTAGCTGCCCTGGCCGTCGTCGGCCAGCCCTGCGTCCAGCAGGGCTCCGTCCACGCCCTTCTTTATGGCTTCTCCGCACGTGCGCTTGTGTTTCAGCAACCGGTCCGTACGGGAAAAATACTGCAACCAGGGAGGGAGATAAACAAGAACACACACACTCAGTGGGAGAGAATTGTGAAGTCTCAACGAATTCACAGCTAACAGTTAAATGCTCATAAAAAAGCCAATTTAATCAGTAAATTGCCATCAGCAGCCTTACCAAGTGCAGCCGCTAACACATTAGAACCCATATGGACATTACCTTAAAATACACTCTGATTTTGCATCTAATGCTCTACATTGCTAAGATCAAAGCATGTTAAAGAATTTGTTGCTGCATGGCCACTTGTCAAAATTAAAAAAAGCTACATCAAAGGATGTGTACGACTGGCTTTGAAAGTTTTCTAAGCTGAAAGAAGTTATTATTACTGCACACGATGTGCTGACTGCTGTTGCCATGGTGATTCTGATAGTATATAAATATGTGGGCAGGGCACGCTGGGCAAAGCCAGGGCATAACTATGCCAACCGGATTTGGAGAGAGGTAGCCTACTGTGTGTACAGGTGTGCTGCAGCTGAGAATAGGGTTGATACTGGTTTAACCTCTAATCTAATCTAGCGGAAGCCTTCTCTCCCCCCCCCCCCCCTCACCTGTTGGCAGGTGTCACACTTGTATGGCTTTTCTCCACTGTGAGTCCGCTTGTGTCTCTCCATGTGGTACTTCTGAATGAATCGCATGTTGCACTGGTCGCAACTAAACGGTTTCTCTCCTGACCGAGGGAGAACACATGAACACAAACCCATGCATACACGCATACACACACAAACACACACACACAGGTGTTAATTATATCAATCTATTAAATATAGATTTTAAGATATTAACGTAATGATCTGATAACTGCATTAAAGCATTGCAAGGTCTTCTCTGTTAAGACTGCAATTTGTAGGTACTGTGTGCCATTCTAACTCACCACTGTGGATCTTCTCATGTCGTTGTAGGAGGTACTTCTGGATGAAGCTCATGTTGCATTGACTACATCTGAAAGGCCTCTCTCCTAGAGGAAAGGACACAGCCAAGCATAGTAAGGTGGCACTTGATGATATGGAATTTGATGATTGTTACCCAAATTGAATTTAATTACTTAAACCAAGCCAAAAATACTTCCAGTTTCAGCCGTAAGTAATTACTAAGCATATATGTTTATTTATCTCATGAAATCTAGCCTAAAAACACCCTCAGCTGTTACTGATACTGTAAACCATAAACTCTTGGGGTTTATGGCTAAATCAACCTCCACAGAGACTGATTACCTACCACACACCTTCCAAATACAAACCATGAAATTATATGTGGTATGTATAATCCTTATATTAGCTACAGTTTGTTATTAAAATATGCAGCGGAAATGAATGCAAATGATGATTTGTTTATGCATTTCACTAAAATATCCACAGACTATTCTCTGATACAAGGAGGGCATTGCAGAGTAATGTGGGGCCTCTGCTAGCCTCTCTCACACTGCCCTACATTTCCAACAATCATCATAATCAAGCCAGGCAAGAAAGGCCAGGAGGCACCTTCTAAGATGAGAGTTGTTAATGGTGTTAATGTGTGTTATTTGTGTTTTAAGGCCTTAAGGTTTTCTGAATATTGAATAGGTACTCTCTGCCTAAAATGTAAAGCACTTGCTTGTACTTTGTGTGTGTGTGTGTGTGTGTGTGTGTATACCTGTGTGTATGAGCACATGTCTGCGTAGGTGGTAGGAGCTGCGAAAGGCTGCGTTGCAGTGCTCACAGATGTGTGGTTTGGAATTGGGCGACAGGCTCTCTCCATCCGGGTCCAGCATCAGAGCCTGTGGTGAGACAAAATAGGCCACAGTCATTTAGCCGTCAGCCCCAACATCACATTAACCAAACATTGACAGTAGGATAGCGTTTCAGGGTTTGTTTGTTTTTTTTTTTTACTTGAATCCTTGCATGTGTGGCGGGTCCTTACCTTTGACTCTCCGCGTTTTCGACGAGGTTTCCCCTCCGTTCCGTCACCATTTGACTTCCGACCTTTCCGTCCTGAGGACTCTTTCCCCAGCCTGCCCGTTAGCTGCTGGGAGAAATGGAACGAAAGAGGGAGAGACGGAGGGAGGGGTGGAGGAGTAGAAAGAGAGAGAGATGGACAGGACAAAAGAATTAGCACCTGAGATGCAATTTAGAACATGCTGATCCTCTCGGCCACAACTTGCACTAGGTAACCTATTTCCGTGGCTTACCACTGGCAACAGAATTTGAATGATTCGATTTGACATCACGTTCACCTCACTTCATAATCCTCAACAAACACACACACACACGCACACACACGCATAGAGATAGAGAAAGACAAAGAGAAAGAGAGCGAGATAGAGAAAGACAAAGAGGGAGAGAGAATACAGATGGAAGCCTAAATGAGTTAGTTGGGGTGTTGTTTATTTGACAGAAGCTGTGGCAATAAATCTAGTTTTTATGGCCATCTTGAACACTCCCCTGAGTGTGAGCAACTTAAGGGTAATAAAGAGAAAAAGGAAAAGGCTAAACTAGTATCATCATCTGTCTGCATTCAACTACTCCACACAAGATCATGTATTCACCTCTTTCAAAGTACAAAGGTTTTCAAACTTTTTCTCTCTATATATAGATACATAGATAGATACATTTATAAAATATATATAAATATATGAATTTGCCCGCTATTCTATTCTGCACTGACTATTATGACATCATGGACAGAAGGCTACTTTACGAGGCCTCAGCTGCTGGGGTCCACACTTTTATTTTCCCCCTTACCCTGCATCTCTGGCATTTCAATCTCAATTAATTTTTACATTCTCCGCCTGTCTTCCCCCAACAGCCACATATGGGGAGAGACGTCACAGCTCACATAGGGGGTGGGGTTGGGGGTGAGAAGGAAGAGGGCCGAGAGAAACGGCTGTATTAAATTAAGAGTGCGGGCGACTCGGCCAAGACAAATTCATTTATTTCCTTTGCTCAAGTCCAAATGCTGGGGGAAACAAAATGGCTGTGTTATCACATGCACACAGTTTGCAGCATTGTAAGAGAAGAAGCCCGGTGTGCCTCTCTGTGAGAACTCTTTGAGAATGGAGATGACACTCCATTGGTGACGGTGGACCTGGCGGGCCTATGCCAGCAGTCTCAGCTGTGCCCTTAGCTGGCCAACTAGTCTACCAAACCCATCAGACCCCTCTGACTGCCTTTTGTGTGTGTGTGAGAAAGGGGGGGGTCTACCTGTGTCCAAACTGTGAATGGCAGGCCTGTACTCAGGACACAAAAACAAGATTTGAAAGGAAGATTGGACATAATGAGAAGATTAAAAAAAGCTGTAGATTGACTTTTGGCCCCACTCTTGAGATCAATGCTAACTTGCAGAGAGAGAGAGGGAGAGAAAGAGAGGGGAGCAGAGTGAATAAGAGAGAGAAATAGTGAGTCGCAGAGGGAGAGCAACAGAGAGCAGTGGCGGTGTCTGAAGCGCTATCTTAAAAATCTTTTTTTATGATGACTGAACAGATGATTATCCATTTCATGCGCTGATAAAGCAGCCGAGGGCTTTGCAACCGCTGCGCGCCGACTCTTGTGAAATGGTAACGTCTGTCTGGCCGTGTGCGTGATCCAAGTGAGCAAGCTGTTACAGGACTGCTGCAGCTGCGGCTCCTGCCAAAGCTTCTCCAGCTCGTGCAGAAGGAGGCTGGATTACATCAGCGCTAGCAGCAGCAGATTTACATTTGAATCTGAGGCGCACGTCTGCAGGGGATTTATGCAACTACACACAACATCTTACTTGTTACTTTGTTTTTTGAGCAAGCTATTTGTTTCCCAAGAGCTATTCAACGTTTAAAATTAAACGGCTTTGCAAAAAAACACGCAAGCCTTTGGCAATAATTGTCCTTGGAACAGACTGCTCTGAAATGAGTGTGGGAAATGAAGTGCTTCAGTGTCTGAACTGAGGAAAAGCTAATGCATTCTAAATATGCTATTAAACCATTCCAAGCGCAAGCAAGCACTTAATGTGGCTGCTGGATGTTATATAGTAATGCTTCAGACACGCTGGCTTGTTGGTCTAGACAATGACATCAATGTTCAGGAATTCCTACATCTAGTGAGTGAGACTTCATCATTATCACCTAGACACAGCTTTAATGCCCTGTTATGAACTTACACTCTCTCTCTTCCCATCTGACTTCTCAATCCACCCCCACATACTCTCCACTTCTTTCTAGGGCTGGCTACCCATTGAATGCTATGGAATGGTACCGACCAGATTACACAGGTACTATCGATTTAGTCTTCCATTCTGTGCAAAAAGTCTGGACACCCTCAATAGTCATATTCTTACTTTGTGCTGGGTGAGCACTTTGCTCAAACTTTAAAACTATTAGTTCCACCATTAATTTCTGCATTCTGATTTGTTCAAGAAAATCTAGTACTGGAAAAAAGTACCGTTGGGTACCAGAACTGAACACTAGGTAGCAGCAAGACTGAAAGGTATCCAACCCACTCCACTCCAGCATTCTTACATTGCTCAGGCTGAGGTCGTGCACCAGCAGGTTCTGGTGATTTCCCAGCGACAACTCCAGCAGGTCCGAGCCGTTCCTCTGGCCCATGCCCCCGTTGAGGCCGCCCCCTCCACCTCCTCCTCCTCCTCCTGGGTAGAGCGGCAGCCGGTAGTCATGTTCGGGAAGCTTCTCCTGCTTGATGCCCATGGTGTGCACGTAGTCACCCATTCCGCCCATGATGCCTCCCAGGCCGCCCCCACCACCGACGATGCCCATGCTACCCATGCCTCCCATGCCACCACCAATGCCACCACCTCCGCAGTCGGGCGACTCTCGCTCCTTCTTCAGGCTCATCATCTCCTGTGGGGGCAAGTCGGCCATAACCGACTGAGCAGCCAGCCGGGTGAAGCTGGTAACGGGCGGCAGGTGACTGAACATGAGCATGCTCGTGCTGAAGCCGCTGTCCATGCTGCCATTGGGCCGCAGGAACTCGCCGCCCAGCTTGTCCTGAATGAGGCTCATGGTGACCGGGCCTGAACGCTGTGCGGCCCGACGGGTCGGGCTGGGTCAGTTGGTGGCTGGTGCTGCTGGTGCTGCTGGATTTACTTCAACAGGAGGCCACCACTCTCATCCTGCAGAGGAGACACGCACGGAGGATGAGAGGACAGGAACAGTGGAGGGAGGGGAAAGAGGGCCAAAGAAAAAACAACATTTAACATCTCATGTACTAAACGCATGCATTCTGGAGTATAATGACTGTCAGGAATTGATAGACCTCATAGAAAGACATGAACACTGACCAAATGAAGTACACTTCCACTCAAAAAAAACCCTACACACAAATTATGGACATAAAAACACTTGTAATTAGACAACTTTGTTGTGCTTCAAAAAAGTAACGAGAACCAAAATAACAAGCTAAAACTTTCTAAAAATAAAGCCATGAGGTAACGAATCCATAACAAAATTAAATTTTTATAAATCAAACCTGAAACATCAATTGATGCCAACTTATCCGAGTTGCGCACACACATACACACAGTGTGTCAGAATTAATCTAAGGGTGCTTGATATGCTATGACTGCAGTACTCCTTGGGGAACAACAGGCTCAGTCTTTGATCCAGCCATTAACTGCTTAGCTGGGTTAATGACAGATCTCTTTCGCTGGCCAGGCAGACTGGAGACCGTCAGGTCCTCTCACACTGCCTCCCAGAGTCCAACATCACGTCCCTTGCTGCCGTTCGGCTGATGCCTTTAACAATCTCTCAGGAAATGTCTGCCCCTGAATACAAGACAAGCCAGAGCTGGTCTATCCAATGCAGGGGTCCAGACAAACTTTGTACACTGAAGGATGCACTGGGGGGGCTCTCATTACCTCTCCTCTTTGTAACTAGTCTATTTAAGAAGTGCTGCCTTTCAACTGAGAGCAGCCAGTAGACCAAATTTATGTCAAAAAGTTACAGTCCATGTTCTTGGACAAAGACAGTCAAAAAACGTCCAACCAAAAACACAATGCGGATTTGCTGAAACAGTGTAGTGTAGTCAATGTGCTCCTCTCCCTCTTTACAAAACCCACACTATGGTGAAGTTGCTTTGAGACTCTTACCTGTCAAATACAGTACTATGAAGGGAAATGCCAATTTTGTCTGAATATTTACTATGACACAAATGAGGACTGGCCCTTTCATATTTCAACATGAAAACATGAAAATACAGATTCTCAACTGCTAAATCAGACAGTCAATGAATAGAAAATTCAAGCTCCCTCCCTGGAGCATAATATCAGGCAAATGTTTCCAAAATAAACAGATCCCATTCTCTCTGCTCTGCTACTAAATTAAGTTCATTGGAGAGTGAATCTAGACCAGAACAGTGCAGCCAGATCTGGGGCTGAGCATGTCACTCCACGTTAAAAACTCACAGTTACAGGCCATTAACATCACAATCTCCATTCATTATAAATAGGCACATCACAACACAAACACAGGGGGAAACGCCATAATAAAACTGCGATCAGAGGTCAGAGGCCCTTTAGTCCTTTATGAGTAGGCAGTTGTGATCAATGTCTGCTGCTGATGTCTGGCAACAGCGTCCCTTAATTATTAAGCCCTGCCTCCTTTGCTTTGTTTATTGTAACGGCAGGGACGCGTCCACCACAACTACCCCAAAAAAAAATGAAATAAGCCTGCTTTACTTGGGCTGTTTCCAATTAAGTTCGTGCATTCAGATAGGGCTTTTGTAAGTGCGCTTCATTTAGCCGAGATGCATATTACTGATAAGTAACGTATTGGGTCTGGAAGTTCACAGCCAGGTCAAGGGACATCTTAAGTACTTATCGGAGGCTTAAAAAAATCTGAACTTCAGTATACCTTGCTGTTGTATCATTTCATCGAAAAGAAGACAACTGCAATAGAAGTCTGGATTGGGACAAAGCAGTTAAATGTTTATATATTTAAAAATCACGAAATCATTCGAAGTAAAGACATCACCGTGACCCGACAACGTGGATGAAGACTTCACAGCTTTGCGTCATGGGCCAACAAACCATCTCTCTTACAGCAAAAGTTGTCAACTTTGATAACAGTGATACCTTTACTGACGTTCAAACTGCTTTGCTCAATCTGACAATGGCGAATGTGTTTTAAGTGCAACATATGAAAGGTCCCATCCAGTCGCAATGCATCAAAACGACAACGATGAGGTCCAACTTGTCAGGAGTCTCGCAAGTTATTCGTGTATAAACGTCCTCTCTCCAACGCGGTGCTAAGGCCTTTGTGTGTACCACGAGAAGCAATCAGACTGCGTATGATGCATATGCTAGTATGTAAATAGCTTCACGTACACTAACGCTAGCAGATCAATCAAAGAGAATAAATAATAATTGGCCCATTCACCAGAATTATCAAAGGTGGTAGAGCACCAGAAAATGTAATCAGAAACTTAGCATTCCGGTATATCCATAAGGTTACATTCGCATGTTCTCTGTTCGATAAGTAACGTTAACCTCCCCGTTATGGTGGTGTCCATATTAATAACTGCTTCATCCTGACTCACAAAGGGCCTAGCAGACATGCTAGTTTGTTAGCAACAGAGCTAGGTAAATTGCGTTCACTTAGAAATCAGAACCACAAGAAAACACATTTCAAGCAAATTCTCAATTAATTAAATCATTAAAAATTAAACAGTTTTAATGTCTCGGTTGGTACAAAAGGAATGAGGGAAGTTTTCCATAAACAAATTTTCTCTAGACCACGTCGGGTGAAAACAAAAAAACGACAGATATTAAGTGAGCACAATGGTGTAGCTGCGCAAGCGGCAATGTTAACCCCATAATAAATGGCCCATGCAACTCAACCGAACAATTGATGCTTGACTGGGCTAAGCTAACTGGCTATTGCTAAGTAACGTTGGTGCGTTGCGCTTTGTTGTCTCACTTAGCACCATGCGTATTCTCGTCTTCTGAAATGACCGAAAACATAGATTTTCAACATTTTACTTACCAGTGCATGACCACCGCTCTCTGTATCGGCGTATATTTTTCACCTTCAGTCGTTCCTTACGGTCTTTAGAGCCCAAACATTGTTCCCCTGCAGCTGCAGCGTTCCTCCATCTTGTCTCAACGCGAGGAATTCTGGGTGCAGGCTGACGGGTCCTGCGAGGAGACAGGCGAGGAACGCTGTGATCCGGGGCACTGGAGCACTGTCCGCTAGTGAACTACTCTGGAACCACAGAACAGCGGCGGGCCCTTTCTCCTCCTGACCTCCTGACCAAAAGGCCATATTCAGAATCGTCATTAATGTTTTAGAGTTTCTCCTGGTAGTACCAGAAGACAAGTAAATTGTCAGTGAAAATTGCCTAGGCCAAGAAATGTAAAGTGTAGCTTTTTTTAAATAGAATTATTATTTTTTGTTAATGATTCAGTTTCTTGCAGGGGCATTGTGGAGGCTACAAAAGCCACAAACAAAAAGGCTGAAATATGATTATATTATATATCATATGAGATATGAATGAAACATAATATAAAGCCCTTATAAATGCAATAAATCTCTGATTAACCACCACAGTAAAAAAAAAAAATCACAGCTTGTGAAGGAAAAAAAAAAAACATGGAATGAAAATAGAAAAAAATAGCTTATCTGTAGTGAAGTAGCAGGTATTTTTGAAGTTTGTCAAGATGCCTGAGAAGAACCCTCTATAGCTACATGAATGGCTGTAGTCTGGGAGCTCAGCAAGAAAGAAAGGCCCCCTCCAAGAGTTCAGACCTATCTCTTTAATTGCCTTTATAACAACCATATTAATTCAGTGAGGAACGGATAATTTAAAGGGAGAAGTAAGAGAAAGAAGGTCAAAGATTTTCCAGATAAGAGTTTTTTTAAAATTATTATTTACCATAACCCCCACCTCCATAGTCGACATTACCATGCACATAGCCGACACCGACATGACAACTAGCTACTCTGCCGACAGTCGTGTCTTTGAGATGTCTGTCGTCATCCCATGATGTGTTTAAATATGCATTAGAGCACTCATCACATCTCACAGGCTGACAATGGTTGCCAGGGGACTGTGGGCTGTCATGGGGAGATCTGTAAGATCATTACTTTGCATAGAGTGCCTAAACAGAAAATGAGAAGATGCCTAAGATTCTCTATGCTATGCAGGAGATGATCTGGGGCTCTGGCTGTGCTGAGTATCCTATGTTATCCCCAGAAGGACGTTAATGGAGCACTGCTCTAGATTTCATTGTGAAATTGCATTAGTATTGCGGTTGGATTGGTTTGGGACAATTGTCCACTATTAGATCAGCAGTAAAAAAACATCTCTCTCACTCTCTCTGAGATTGGTTTGCTTGATTCTTCACTTTGTCTCTCACACTCATTTTTTCAGAGATTTTCTTAGAACATGTTAATATGACTCAGGAGCAATTACCCCATAAA
>JAVQKI010389844.1:0-10505 GCA_036025975.1 Nematalosa erebi
AATAACGTGCGCACGTTTTATAAATCGTGGCCACGTTTTAGTAAAACGTGCGCACGATGTTTTATAACGTGAGCACGCAGAAGCAAAAAAAAACACTTGAGCAATCCAGGGCTCCGTATGATACAGTACTCAGTGGAGGCTACAAAAGCAGAGTACTGTACCAAAAAAGAAGACACTAAATAATTAACAGCACATAAATGCCTCTTTCCACATTTAAAGGATGACTTCAAAGGCCTCTACTTCCCGGCTGAGTTTCGATCAATACAGCTTCGTGGCCATCTCACATTACCTTGATGGTGGAAACAGTGCTCTCCATCTTCTCTTCGAAAGATCTGAAGCTAGGCGAATTCCTGTTGGAACAAAAGATGGTTGTTTTAGCAGAAATGCCCTTGGTGTAGCACTGAGATCAGTCTCGAACCAAAGGCAACTATTTACTGCCATTAAAAATAACACAAACATCACTCAGAAACGATAGATCTATTTTTTAACATCACACAAGGAAGGGCTAATCAGTTTTTAATTTCAGAATAAAAAACTGTAAATCTTAATAAAAAAAGTCAAAGTCAGAATGTGAGTTTAACACAACAGAAACACAGAGAGCTAGCGTGTGTGTGTGTGTGAGCGTGAGCGAGAGAGAAGGAGAAAGGCATAAGCATAGACACAAAGCCACATTTACCTCATTGCAGGCATACTCATTGAGTGGCGGATAGAATAGCTGTCCCAAGAGAGCAAGGCCCAGACAAGAGAGGAGTTAAGTGATTATAAACATGGATTCAGTGAAAGCGCATAGCACAGCACAGCACAGAACAGCACGCACACACACACGCACACACACACACAAAGTGTGTGCTTAGACATACACAGACTAAAGATGGCAGATTATGAGCCGTTAAATATGAGTTTTGTTTAATTAACATCAAGGATTACATATTTGTCAATTTTATAATAGCATGCATTCATTCATGTTAGTAGGGCATCTGGGGACATTTTGAGAATAAGAAACAGAATATACAGCAGCATAGCAGGAATAACAAACATTATTTTTCTTTAATAATCTTTGAGTTATATACAGAACACCAGTGGACACACACACGCAGACACACACACACTATCCCAAAGCGTAGACAATTCTACAACACCTAATGTACCTTTATATATTGCTAAGTAACTAATTGTCAACTACCTACTAACTACATTACAAACACAACAGGAGCTATGTATGCATATGTCTTATGCGTGTTGTGATGAAATATTTGTCAGTGCATGTGCTTATGTAAGTCCTATCATGTACATCGACATCTGACTGGTCTGTTCAGTTCAGTCATTAAGTGCCATTCGTTTTTTTCTGTAATTTAAAGTTGATACTGTTTGGGGTGCAGACATTACAAAAACCGAATGCACTTAATGACAGTCATAACCGTCGATGAAGTGTCATTAATGTTCGTGATACATGTCATGTCTTGTTAATGACATGCTCACGTCACTCTTATGTAGCTACCTTCAAATAAAGTGTTACCGTGCATTCTAGATATGTTAGGCCACCAAAGGAGTCTTGGGCACGTCATGGTATATTGATTATGCACTACTTAGGGCTTTCAATCACTCTAAGACAGAAGACACTATTGGGTCCACGCAGGGAGACAGACAGGGCCTTACCCAATAGAGTTTGATCTTAAGATGCGCAGGAGATAAAGGATAAAAGAAAGTGTGTTACTCTTGACATGTCAAATATGTTTAGACACAACTTCACACTGGCACGCCACACCCAAAACGAGTTCAAAGAGTACACCTCATTTGATGCTCAATTCAATGAGGTAGAGAAGTCTCCAACAGACACAAACGCGCACGCGCACACACACACACACAGGTGAGAAAAGATAGCTGATTTAATGAAAAGATAGCTCACTGTCCTGTTGCTCAGTCTACAAACACAATGTGTGATGTTATAGTAACTGCTAAATGTTTCTCTAACTGCTTCTATAACTTTAAAACCAAATGGAAATTTTGGTGCAACGTCTTTCCAACTAGATGTGTTCCATTAAGATTAGATGTGTACATTAAGATCCTGCAGACACCAGACCTCAGTACAGACTGCACTATTCCTGCTTCCACTATCATTTATAGTAAGGTGCCTTTAAGCACAGTTGTAGTCTAACCATTTAGCACCTGAGCCTTTGAAATGAAAAGCATTAGTTATCTGTGCTAGGCGACAAACCCAATTAAAACAGGAGCGTGATGGGTAGCAGTGCTAGCACTCTGAGGCTCCCACTTACACAGAAGACAAAGAGGCACCATTAGGCTGAACTAAGAACCCATCCTTGAATATCCAAGTGAACCATTTCTCAAAGGGAGAACAACTGTGGCACACTGGGATCTGACAAGTCTCTGAATATTTTAATGAAACAGGACAGTATAAGTCAGGCTCCGCTATCTACAAGGAGTGTAAAAGAATCTTCCTGGTATAGGTTAATCATAATTGTACTCTATTCTAGAATTTTCCATTATAAAAAAACACTACCATGACAACATATGATTGATGGATTTAACCTGTGACTGCTTAAAGTAACAGCAGTGCCACAGTGGTGTCATACACAAGAGCTATTTTAAGGTATTACTGTGTGTCTGTCTGAAGCTAGGAGCATTTACAATGCAAACAGGCATGCAAAAGAGTCCAGCATGCTTTGTGACAGGATAGACACACAAACACACACACACACACACACACACACTCACACTACCTTCTTGGATACAGCAACTCCAACAAGCTGAGACAATATAAAATGACATGGTGAACGACTCAGTGTAGTGATGCAAACAGTGAACATAAGCAAATCGTACTCTACTCTGCACACACACACACACACACACACACACACACACACAGTATGACATAAGTCACAGTGACAAGTGGCCTAGTGAGAAGACAGACACATGATGCACGGTGACGCACAATGTTCCACTATCAGTCTCACGAAATGCTAGTCACGGTCGGTCACCGAGGACAGGTAGCAGCTGTTTCCTATTTAACCTCTCTGCTCAAGGATGCGCAACAGTGCAGTCTACACTAGCCTACGCTCACAGCTACCAAGAACAACAAGGTTTTGTAATTAACTGCCAATGGATGACATTTGGCACTCTATCAAGGTCTTTACCCGAATGATGCCTGCCTGAGGTTGTGCCAACAAATGATGATGTTAGTGTGCAGAATTTGTTTATTGATTTATTTATTTTTACATTTGAAAGAAAAGCCTGCTCTTTAATCTGTTGCTGCACCGGCCACATCTGTTGTAAAAGAGAGCTCAAACTGAAACAAACTTGCAAGCAAGCAAACTCTTCTATAACGTGCACAAGCCAGGCTTTATCCAAGGTGTTCTTCATAACCAGTGATGAGGGGGCTGATGGGAATGGTAGTTTTAAGGGCTGTTTGCCATCTCTAACTGGCTTACTTCCTCTTTAGCCTCTGCTAATTAGCATAGCGCCACAGGAGGCCTTGCTTCATGTACCACCCAGGCCAGGCCAGGCTGTTGTCCAGCCACCCAGCCCCTTGAAAGCTGCTTAAATCCGGGCCTTACGTAACCCCGACACCCCCCCCCCCCCCTCTCTCTCTCTCTGACAGATTGTCTGGGTCAGAACTGGTCAAGGGTGCTCTAATGAGAATTACAGCACACAACTGAGGGGTATACCGTCCTATGTGTTAAGAGTTAGCAAATTTAAAGTTAGCAAATTTTCTGCAACAACAGTGGAATATTAGTACACTATGAACTGACATGCTGTTGGATGGAGCGCGGAGGGTGTGCAGGACAGCACAGGTGAAACATGGATGAGTGAGAAAGATGGCATGGTGGTAGCAGGTGTAATTCGTACCTCATGTCTCCAAACTTCCTGCTGATGGCGGTGCCCAGGTTGGTGAATGCTGCTGAGGTCTTCTGTCCAGCTGTGGTCAGTGTTTCAGAGGTCTTCTTGTAACTGACACACACACACACACACACACACAAAATACAGACTTAATGATAGTTTTGATGAGCAATCATAGATTGTTACTGTATGTCTGAGGTGATGCAAAAAAACATCTAGAAATGAAAACTCTAAGATGTGCAATTTCTCACAGGACCAGAGTGGTTCTAAAAGCAAAACACACAAATGATCAATTCTCACATTCCTTCGCCTTTTGATGCGGCACCTTTCTTGTGTCATGACACTTTGCTCAAAGCACTGATCACAAACACAGGCCATCGACAAACACAAGCTTATCCTAAATCTACAGGTCTGGGGCTTGGACTGTCTCAAAGGACGACTACAAGTACAAGCAGAAAACCAAAGGCACTACAAAGACTAAAAACACTTACATGTCATCCATGTCCCTGATGGGGGAGAGAGAGAAGAGGTTTGCTTTGATCAGTAGCACGCAGAGTCAAGCATGCACATAAGAGGGGCTGTGTTTTGGGACAACAGTGAGAGATGGCTCCCATTGATTTTACAGCTTTTGTTTTCTCATCAAGGGCCTTTCGTTCCCTCTCCGAACATCTTTTAACTTTGCACTCCAGGTCTCCACTGAGACAACTGAGGGAGTAAACTCCAATACACACACACACACACATACACACCCTCACACAGACGGACAGACATAGCGTCTCCAACCCATCCCTGCATGTTGGCCAATGGCAGTGGTCCGAGGATAAATTAATCCTCTCTCAGAGTCGAGTGCCTTTTAAACACCGACCACTGGTCGTCCATCAGGGGCACTTATCCTTGGGTCGGACTTGGCTTTAATTAACTCAGGAATGCGCACCGCCTCCCTGTGGAGGCAATGCAAAGGATAGAGGCCAAGCACGCTTGAAATGAGCCATGATGCGTCCGATTACTCCCATTTGCATTTGGACATTTGCATGTTCGGATGGACAAGTACACGGAGCTAACAAAAACACATTCTTCTCAATGGGCCCTGTTGTGCTTAAATGAGCCTTCACCAATAACGTCATGCATCAAGTCATACTAGACACTTAAATTAAAACAACAGTCAACCAATAATAGACAATGTTAATATAATCCCACTGTTAATAATCAAGAATTAATGCAGAGCCTATATGAATCAAACATACTGTCTTGTCAAACTATCTTGTCTAGACAGATACATGTATATGGTGTGAAGCATTTTTTGCTGCTAGCTGGCGTTCATTCTAATTACTGAGTGGCCGCCACCCGATCGGTATGGCCCCCCATCATGGCTCCTTGCCATGGCAACGGTGATAAGAGAAGGCTTTCAGGAGTGCGACTCCGGTCGTGCCGTGACTCAGAGGTAACCAAATAGCCTCAGACACACAAGGAGCAGGAACACAAGCTACTGAGCCTCTAAAATGACGGCTGGGGAGTTGAGCTAGGAATGACTTTTCTGCTGCAAGCTCTTTGGTTCAGATTTGAGGTGACTTGACGTGGTCTCTTATTGCTTTTATCCTTACAAGGGATAAGGTGCATTTTGATTAATGCTATGAAACTCTACATAAATATACATATAATTCTAGAACATTCTATTTAGCTAAATTTTACTTTAAAGTTTGATATGCTGCCACATATAATAGTATACTATTCAGGTTCCTGGGCACTGTGCTAGAATTAAAATGTGGGCCCAGTTTGTGGACTAAATAATTACAGTATGAGTAGTAAAGTAGTGACTTTATAATAATTTTAAATTGTGCATATACTTGTGCTTGCGGTCAGAAGTTTCTAGAGTTTTAGTTTTTTTAAAAGGCGATGAATAAAGAAGTACAGGAAGCAGGAAGATGAACTGGTAAACAGGCAGTGGGGTTGGGATATTCCAGGCTGAGCACTGCTGACACACACACACACACACACACACACACACACAAACCCACACACACATAGCCCCTGTTCCCCTGCTCCTATGCCGTTATATAAGGCTCTGTGGTGAATGAACTCAAACGAAAGCGGAAAGCCAGAAAGCTACAGCTGTGGCTCTCTCTCTCTCTCTCTCTCTATTCCCTCTCTCTCAGCTCCGCAATCGTTCACACGGCTTCATCTCAGGCATACATCAGCCCTTAGGCCATACACCTCTTCCGTTAACTACCTGTGCAGCCAACCTTATGGTGGCTGCTTGTAATGCACACTACAAAAACAAACAACAGCTCCATGAATCAAAATAAATCAAGCACTTCCCTTTGCGTAACAACTAAAATGCTTCAGTGCTTATCAGATTACGATATTTTTCAGCTACAGCCTATACAAAGTACTGTATGTACACCATCTATACAATAGCCTACCACACAATGGTAAAGGAAGCTCTCACTTCCTATGTTAAGCATGTAGCAACTAACAGGCCTACAGTAAACATTTTAGCTGGGTCACACATGTGATCTCTCCATGTGACACATCATGTGATCTCTCAATCAGGACATTAATCCACACAGAAGCTGTTCTGCAGGACAGCACAGGTGTGCCATAAGCAAGCCTGCGGGCCACCCTGTCCTTCTGCAGACACTGCCTGCTTTTTCTCAGATCACCAGTGTGTGTGTGTGTGTGTGTGTGTGTGTGTTTGGACAGCTAGCAGGTGCAGCGCTGTGACGATCACAGAGTAAATCTCCGCCGACTGAGGGAGACAAAACAGAAACACCTCCAAGGCCTGATGGCTGTTTCATAAGAGATTATTTATTTATTTATCTAATAAACCAGACGAGTGTGTGTGTGTGTGTGTGTGTGTGTGTGTGTGTGCGTGTGTGTTTGAGACTGCTCTTAATTATAAAACTGCACTGATGGTTTAAGGCTGTTGTCCTTTAAGACAGGCCATTAGTAGCCATAAGGTAATGCTATGAAATACCAAGTTTCACACAGTCTTTGGTGTGTGTGGGTGATCAAGACTGGAACCACACACCGACACACACAAGCGTCTACACATGGACACACAAAACATATACAGAGGGACAAAGCAATGCATGCTGGGTGTGCATCTTCTTTGATTTGTATCCTTGCCAACTTGAAATCTTACAAGAGTACCCTCGAAACATCCTCAAATATCAGTGCCAGTAAAACATAATGTGCTTTCAATATGGGACATCAGCTTCTTTATAGACTTGAAATAGATGCGCAGGCTACAAAGGCACTACACTCATTCCAGTCCACTGGAAAAGCATTACCAACCCATCTTCCTTGTCCTTATAAAACTAGGCCATAGAGAAGCCCATAGACGACTGACTTCGCTGATGCAAACGACTTGGGGGCACTGATGAACCAAGCTCAGTGACCTACAAAGCCACTCGCTACATGAGGACACAACAGACATCATCACTGCTGGCCAGCAGATGAGAAAAACAGGCCCAGATGAGAACTCTGCTTACGGAACCAGCTCAGTTAAAGCACAGGCTACCACTGCACATTTCATGTCTGCGCTATCAAATCAGTAGCCTGACAAGCCAAACTGTAACATCAAAATGTAAAGTCTGGCTACGACGAATAGACTGGGCTAAATCCTAGGGGCGGAGTCAGTGGCTGTCATTCAAACTGGACAGCACTACGACCAATCAGAGCAACATCGGACTGCAAATCAAAACAGCAAATACATCCTTCCTTCCACTTAATTGATTTGCACCATCACAGCCCTGTTGTTATCGTGCGGAGGCCCCACAACAACTCTCTACGAAGACAGAGTGCTGTGATTGGTTCTACCAAGCTTTGGTATGACCAATGGCAGACCTCTTAAGGCCCCAGTGGTGCGTGGCAAGATGTACCTGCTGAGCAAAACTATTTGCTACTGCTAGGGTGCGTCTAGATTTCTAGGATATAAATTCAGTTCATAGACATTTGAATGTCTTGAACCTTCCAGAGCTGAGCTCAATTGCTTTCGTGATGTATTGAGTGCCACTGGGTTTATCCCAGAGGAGGCAGTGATGTAAAATTCTTAAAATGTACCACACAAGCAATTTAAAGGAGATATGATTTTTTTAGACCAAAGATCGGTGTTGATATGACATTGCAAAAATGTGCATTGATAAGGTGAATGCAAGGGGGTACTGCAGGGGCTGTCGTTACCGTTTTGCATGCAGATGACCTGAAGCTCCCCGCCATTACTTTGCATAAAAGCATTTGCTAAACACCCGTTACTTTTTTACACGATGAAGTACCAATTCTAACACACGACTGTCTGAAATGCTTTTGAAAAAATGACCTCGCAAGGCCACCGTACCCTACAGGGTGGTGATTACTCACACAGTGGAGGTCTGCATGTCGGTCCAGCTGCGGGTGATGTTCTGGCGGAGTTCACTCAGGGGCGTGATGCCCAGCTTCTGCTTCAACTCTGAGTGACGCTTCTCCTTGGAGGCCAGGACCTGCCTCAGGGTGGTGATCTCCTCCTCTAGCTGAGGGGGTAATGCACAGAGGGGGCTTGGTAAGATGACACATCCACAAGCGTTTCTGGAGCTTCATCAACCCTTAGATTAGCAAAATGTAGCTCATTTATGGTGTGTTTGTGTGTGCGTGCGTGTGTGTGTATGTGTGTGTGTGTAGCAGGCTTTTGGATGGGGCTTAGGATGGATTATGTACAGAGCTGCATTGTGTATATTGTTTAAAACCTACAAAAATGAAATATTTGGTTCATCAAATGCATGTGTGTGTGTGTATATGCTTGTGTGAAGCAGGCTTTTGGATGGGGCTTAAGATAGATATGTAGAGAACTGTATTGTATATAATGTATAAAAATGTGCAAAATTGAAATAATTGGTCCATCAAGAGTTCTGTTTCCTTGCCTTCACTGAAAATTCATGTGAGTTGCTCATGCAGTTAGAGGTCCCTAATATTCATAAATCATTCTATTTAATTTACTGTGAGCTCTGAGCAGGAATCTGCATTGTCTATTAAACCTTTGCTGTTTGTTTCTGCGGAAACAAAACTCTATTTACAGTACACTTTCTACTACCTTGATAACAGAGAGCCAGTACTTTACCCTCTCTGCTAGTGAACAATCTATTTTTAGACCTCTAAAGATTAGCATGGTAGCTCTTTTAATATCAGCCTCAAACAGCACAAACACAGTGCTAAACCATCCCCTTGATGTGCCAGCAAGCACACAGTACTTGACCAACCCCAAATCTACAGAGACATTTGGCTACAGGCGATAAAGCGCTTGGCTTTCACACACCTCACTGAGAGGGACATGAAATGCGGCCTGGCGGCTACTCAACGCCAATGCCAAGGATTTCACGACCAGCGCTCTGGGAAAGCAAAAAGAGGAAGTGGATTTGCGAGTGGCACACCTCGGCACACCAGCATTTCCCGTTTGAGTGTGCGTGTGTGTGTGTGTGAGAGAGAGTGTGTTTGAGAGAAAGAGTGAGAGAAAGCAGCATACACACACACACACACACACACACTACGCGACCTCTGGACACGACAGGCAGCTAAGAGAAGCAGAAACACCCGGAAACCCACACAGGCCGAGCTGCTGAGTCACACGGGCCCACCGGCGGAGGCTGCTGCTGCCATCGCTTCAGCTACTGCCAGGATTTGCATAAGTATTCATCAAACCCCTCCCTTCCTCCCTTCCTCTCTCTCTCTCTCTCTGGTGCTGCAACAACACATCAGTCCTGGCAGTGAGACAGTACGAGTTTTTCATCTCCTAACATCCCTATCAGGGAGGAACTGAGTATTAATGGAATACATTGCCAATTAAAGGCATGATTTCTCATCAAAGGTCTACTTAAAGGCATAGCCACTAATTGAAGGCCTAATTGAAGGCATAGTCCCTGCATCTGAAGGAGAATTGTTGACATTTGATCTGAACAGCCAATCAAATTACACTCTTGCCTTAACATCCTTCCGAGGTAATGTCTGAATGGAATGAGGATGGCTTAGTATGTGGGCTGCTTTGTGTACTCTGCAACCGAGATACAGCCCTTGGTGCAAACATCAGAGATTTTTTTTGAGCACACATACAGAGTGTGAGGACCAATTTGGTAAGTTTCACAAAAAAAGGTGTATTCTATTACAATTGCGGACTAACTGGTCCTTTAAATAACAAAGTTTAAACCACACAGTAACCTAGGAAAACAGTGAGAGCTCAAGTGTAGGCCTAATCTGAAACTTGAAACTCAATGTAAGTAGATGGGACAGTGTGTGTGTGTGTGTGTGTGTGTGTGTGTGTGTTTGTTGCAGCGTGGTGATAAGACTGGTGGTGCAGGCATGGCTGCTTACCTTGACTAGCTCATTGTTCATCTCCTCTCTCTCCTCATCTGTAACACTGTTGTTGAGGTCCACCTCGGACACCATGTCCTCATCCACCTCCCTCAAAGGCTCCGTCTCCAAAAGACCTGGACGGAGGGACACAAAGATGGACTCAAGTCAACATGTAGGAGTAATGTTGTACATCCAAGCAGAACACACTTAAATAACATGTCAACACGTCAATGGGGACAGATCGCTAGAGGCTGCCCAAGCCAAATAATACCACTTCATTTTTTAAAATACACTCCATCACTTCTAAAAATATAATCTGATAAACAAATGTT
>JAVQKI010390426.1:0-10179 GCA_036025975.1 Nematalosa erebi
TACTATACCCACTACACTATAGCTAAATACACTACACCAACACTATACCCACTACACTATAACTAAATAACTACTCCTACACCATACCCACAACACTGTACCTAAATATACTGAACCTAAACTATACCCACTACATTATAGCTAAATATACTAGGCCTATAACTACACTATACCCACTAGACTATTTAAATATATACCATAACTACACTATTCCCTCTACACTAGGCTATAGTCTCCCTAAAACCCGGAGTCTTCCCTGAGCCCTGAATTCCACAAGGACTGAACTAGTATCAACTGACTTCATGACTGGCTTATTCGTGGCAGTAAAGAGGGCTTTGAAGGGTTCAGGGTAATAAGGTAAGGGGGGACATTGGGATTGTGTTTGGTCAAGAGAGCACTGGAGGCATGTGGTAGAGTCTCAGTGCTGAGAAGGTCTGTTCTGATGAGTGAAGACTTTGAAGGATTCAAGGGTGATAAGGTTAGGGGGGGACATTGACACACACACACACACACACACACACACACACACACACACACACGATTGTATTTGGTCAAGAGAGCACTGGAGGCCTTGGGGGTATTCTGTTCTAAGGAGCAGTGGAGGAGAACTTCCTGCCTGCACACGCACAAGCAGATCGAGAGGACTGTCTCAGGTAGACACACGCACAGCTGGAAGCCTCGTGACATTTTCCTGACCTTTGAAGTGCTGCCAGGCTCCACCAAAAGAATGGGACAACTGGTTGTCACTTCTGAGCACTTCTGCAGAATCTCTCCGGTGATGAAGAAGGGGGACACGGGTGTTTTTTTTTTTCCTCCGGAGCTCTACTTGTCTTTGGGTCTCTCTAAAGCTGGACGAGACAAAGTGCAGGGCTTCCACAAAGAGTCTGGTGGTGAAGGTGGAGGTGGAGGTGGTGGTGGGGCTCAGTGTGACCGGCTTAGGTGAAGCCTGCTCGGGGAAGAGGCAAGGGTGTGGTGGTGGCCCCTCTCTCTCTCACAAACTCTCTCACTCTATCTATCTATCTCTCTCACTCTCTCTCTCTCTGGCTGCAGTGGAGACATGAAGGTCTGGTTGTGGTGGTTTTATGTGTGCATTAGAGCCGTGAGTGTCAGAGTACATGAGGCGGAATGATGGGCTCCACACACACACACACACACACACACACACACACACACAAAGTATCACGTATGCCTCAGAGACAATTCCGTGTGTGTCTGTTATGTAATGCTTATGGTACATTGAGTGATTGCATCTGTCAGCCTCCCACAAGTGTTCAGCATGCATGCTCACCCAAACACACACACTCTCCACTTCGATCGCCTGCCGGGAATATTTCCATCCACAACCATTCCTTCGCCATGGGACAGCAGTAATGTCACTTCTATCAACATATTTAGCCCACACACATTCAACTATTTCATCCACTGATATACCACAAACATACACACACAGAAATTTCCATAAATTAATGTATGCAATCGCTCTTAAAAACTTAGCCTAAATGCTATCATTCTTCCTTCGCACAAAAAAAAAGTCATGATGCCTTCCTGCCTTGTTCTCTGTTAGAGGTGCAGCTCACAGTCCCACTTCCCCACAAGGCCAACACAACAACAACACCAGGCAGTAGATTAACATTTCTCCAGGACAGACCAACAAAGGGGAACATGTGAGGTCAGACCTGTCTCACGCAACCCAGTGGAGACACATAGGCACATAGGATTGCTCATACAGGCTGTTTTCGAAGGTTCCCGGGTCTGATAGACTACACTAACTGTGGGTATGTTGCTTGAGTGAGTGCTTGAACTTGGGAGGGCTGTACAACGCTGCTGCTACTGCTGCTTGTTGCCGTCGTCTTTCTTGTGACCTTGGTGCCATAAGACACTACTAAAACGGATGGCTGTCGTCATGGCAACTCAATCCATACAGAATGGGGCCGCACACAACATTTCAATCCGTTGGGAAAAGAACAAAGGTTTTCATTCTCCTACATTAGCATGAATGTGAAGATCGGCAAGATGGCACGTCAACAACGCCAGAGAACTCTCACGAGTCTGTTTGGCTTGTGGCATAGCTTAGAACTCAGCCTGACTTTTAATGCTAACCTGATGGTTGACATTCCGAAACGGATGAAACCATTGTGAGCGCTGTGGCTTAAGCATGCCTCCCAGAGAAACCAGTGGAGAAGACGGGCCTGTGTAACAGGTGAGGAAGCTGATTTCAATCTCACAAGTCTTCACTGAAGTGGCAATTAAGACTGGGCTTGCCTGGACACCTGCTCTAAGAGGGTGGGAAGTTTAAAAATTGGAATGCCACCCAGGAAAGAGACAGGATAAGCTGACTCCTCCTCAGAGTTTTTCACAGATTTGTTATATGTCTATTTAGCATATGTGCACGTGTGTGTGTGTGTGTGTGTATGTTTGTGTGTGTGTGTGTGTCACATCAGTTGGGACTACAGTATAGCCTAGCGCCCGCAATAGCACCCCCCCCCCCCGACCAGTGCCTGTGACTCTTGCCTTCTGACTCCTCTGTCTTTTGCACCTGACAAAAGGCCCTTGAGCTTCTAGAGGCAACTCTTTCATAGAAAATAATTATAGTTACATATCTACTGCACAGCAATACTTGTGAAGGCTAGCAAAACAAACAAACAAACATCTATAGTTAGCCTACATGGCTGTAGCCTACACCATTTAGGCTAGGTGCCAAAATTATGTTCCTATTATTTTCCCTTGGGAATATGAAAAACATGTGAGACAGAAGGATGTGTGAGATTACATCACAGGAAGAGCCCGTCTTTGATATAATGCTGCGACTTGCTGTGTCTCCTTTCCTGCTGGTCTAAAGTCTAAAAACAATGGCATTCACCATCTTGAACAGGAATTCCTCAAGTGCTTTGATAGATTAAGGGTCAAATGGAATGCTACTCAAAGAAACTACGCAACTAGACGCCAGGAAAGGAATTAGAGTATCCGTTTTCTCTTTCTCTCTCTCTCTCTCTCTCTCTCTCTCTCACAAACACACACACACAAACCTAGATGTACGTAGCCTTATCAGTTGCCTCTATCCCAACCCTATGTCCATGGGTGCACTAATATTCATGCTATGAATTAACCCCACTCCCCACCATCACCCACTGCCAAACACACACACACACACGCACACACACAAAACACACACACACACACACACACACACTCAACACATGACCCTAATCCACCTCTATTCACTGATTAGGTCACAAAGAGCCCGAGAGCCATCTAATGTAAACCACGACTACGCAAAAATCACACTTACTTAGAAAAAACACACACACACACACAGCTAAACCTAACAGTCCTGTGCAAAGAAAAGACATGATGATTTACAGCAGTTTACACAGAAAGGACATGCAAACACTCGGCTAATCTAACACTGACCAGATATTCAGACAGGCAGGTATGCACACGTGAGCGCACACACTCACACAGACACACGCAGCTATGGACAAAAACTGCTAACACCAAAAGTGAGGGCGTCGCATGGTGGGCTAGAAAACCTACCCTCGTCTACTTATGAGAGTCTGGCACTCTGTCCTGGTTGCTATTTTGTTATCAAGTCCCAGGCACAATCTGAGTGTGGCAGCACCCTCCCCCCAGCTCTTGCACCAGGCTTGTGTCAGGACTTGCCCAAACTTAAGAACTGAAATCAACAAACCACGGCTCTGTCTTGCCAGGTCACACCCTAAAACCTCTCCCATGTACTAGCCTAAGTAAAAGCACTGATATGTTAAAACATAAAGTACAGACACACACACTTATCCTGTCTGTGGAAACCAACTGCAGGGGAAGGATATGATCACTCTCACTCTCTATTCAGAAAGGTCCAGTGTAAAACTGACAGAACTACGGGTCAGAGACCCACCCACCATTTACACACACACGCAAAACACACACTTTCACTGTCTTCGACAAACACTCTCACGTGCACGCCAGGTTTATTTGCTTCGTACACACACACTCCTTTGCCGGGCTCCTCTCTTGGCCACAGTCACCTTTAACTGGACACTACAGCGTATGAAGACTTTAAACTCTTGGGATTTCTTCATCCTCTGGAGGAGCAGGGACTGCCCTTCACTTTTCAATGGGAGTCAAGTTGTAGTTGCAGGAAATGCTGATATTTACTCAGATCATTTATTACAGGCTGGTGAGGACAAGGACAAGTAATTCTGCACATTCTGCTTTAGTGCCCACACAACGCACCGAAAACAGCTCGAGTCCAGCTCAACAGACAAGGTAAAATAAATAATTTGGGTGTTGAATGGATGACCAGGATGAAGCCAAAGTATACAGTTAAAGTCCTACACAGAACACATTGCTGTTTGTGCATGCATTACTGACAACACAACAAATGGCAAGGAAATTGACACACTACTAAACAGACTTGGCTTACTCTTGAGTTAGACCTATACATTGATCGTCTACTCTCCAGCTGAAAGCACAACATAGGGCAGTCTGAGAGAACTAAAGCCAGTAGGCCTACGTCTATCACGTTGGATGGAAGAAATGTATGGTGCATAACTGACATACAAATTCAGGATAGTTGGTGGGGTTCCATTTTTTGTCAACAGGCCTAGGCCTACTTTGTCGGGCAAGAACGGTTTGTTTAAGCTACTCAGCAGCCAAAACGTGACTCTTCCGTGGCTGTAACGTTACCTCAGTTGTGTGCACGGCATGCTCAACAGACAAAAGAGAGCAGCCAACGTTTCCGTCAATTTTCAAAGAACTGCTGATGTGTGTTTACAAGACTGTGGATAAACACTGCGTAGCATAGCTCTACAAAAATATAACTTGTGACAGACCTCAAGGAAGCCAGGCCTAACAATTCAGCCTTGAAAATTCGCAGGTGACACCACAGCGCTTTTAGTCATCGCAGTGGCCCGAGGACAATCTGGCCAATTTTGCCAACAGGTGTCAGAGCGTGAATTAAGAGGAGGCATTACATAAAAGGTACCTAAAATGTGCAGTGTTAATAAGAGTGGTGCAGTATGGTTTCTACAATATATGGATAAACAGGCGATCCATATCTTACCGTGTCCGGACTTCATAGAGACAACTATAAGATAACGAGACAGTATTGTAGAACGACTATTTCAAGCACCATTCATCCTCTTACCTTTGAGCTGAGGAAGGGGTGAAAGCTCAACGCAGGAGCTCTGAGTTCGGAACTGGGACGAGCCTTGCGATTTCTTCTGTTTTTGGGCCTTTCTCATCGACTTTCGGGTGAATCCGTCCACTTTCTCTGATGCGGTGATAGCCGACATTTTGATTCATTCACTGTGAATTATTTTTGACAAGTGCGCCAGACGGTTACGTTCGGCTTTCCAAGAACGGATTAGCTGTTTGAGGAGTATCACCAAGCTTTCAAGAGAAAATACGAGGACACACCGGTGTGACTGTGTTTCCCCGTCCTGTGTTCTTCTTTTTAACAGTTTCTCCCAAGAGCCCGCATCTCTCTGTCCGCTGACAGCTAGCTGGACTGTTTACAAAATTAATCGTATAGAGTGGTAAAGTCATCCAATGACATCGATACATCAACCATCGAATATTCCCCGAATATGAAACGAAGCGAGGAAGCGAGAGTCAAGTTGTCAGTTAACGTTGCTCACACTTAATGTTGCCTTGTCATTTCCGAACAATCTACAGGTTTCTGTGTTGGCTTATTTCAACGTTTCCGTGAAGGCAACAAATTATTGCAGGTAGCCTAGTTTCAGCAGTATTTTAAAAGACAAAGTAGCCTCGACATCTCAAAAGTTACACTGTAACATGTTCCGATGTTGAGGATTCTGTTTTCTGAAGCGGCGTCATCCCGTTCCAGCGCAGGATAGAATGCTGACAAGTTGTTCAGCTGCTTTCCTGAATCGCGCAACTAAGTTATCACAAGAAGCACTCTAACTATCATGTTATGATTAAATGTTTCACGGCTTAGGTTTGCTACAACAGCGAAAATGGCGTGAAAAGTAGGTACATTTCCGAGCAGGTGACGCTACTGTGCTCTGTCCATGCCGAAGAATTATTAACAGCTGTGGAGCGTCTTCTCGACGTTGAGTAACATTCTGTACTTGTGTCACAATGCGTCATTGACGGGCGGGAAGAATATCCAATCTCGATGGTCTAAGATACATTTGGACCAATCGAAACAAAGGAGCAACATGATAATGTTATTCTTGAACACCAATGGAAAGTTTGCCAACAGAAAAAAATGTTTAGGCATTACTGTACACAATGGATTTTCCAGTTCTCTCTCGCAAAATTACTGTAGGCTAGTTAAATATGCGAAGGTTTTTTTTAAGGTATACACAGGATCTCAGGATGTTTTAAAATCAACTTATCATCGAGAGGTTTAATAATGTTCTTCATTAAATAACCCAGGGTTTTTGAACAACTTGGTCTGCGCATTTTGTTCTAGGGAGATGTTTGGATTCCACAATTCGTGACCAGCAGACACCAACATCAGCTGACCGCCTAACATCCTGGCACAACAAATACAAGGCTAACTAAAGGACGTTTTCTGTTAGGTTTGTATTCCTTACCTTTAGGCGTTAATCTTCAGACAGAATGGTATACATACCTCAAATGGGCCTAAATTGTTGTGCGAACGATGGGGACAATGTCATCACTGTTCTTGTAGTCACCTATTCAATTTGGGATGGCCTTTCAAATGCATATCAGTAGGGCTTGCCTTTTTATTAGGGCAACAGGTAGGCAAAACATCACCAAGACATTTGAGATTGTGTAATGTCTGTTATGTCTATTTATAAAAGAGCTGAGAAGAGGTAGTGTGCAAACCACAGCGCTTGCATTTAATTATAACATTAGACCTCTTTGGCCAATATACACTGAGAGAAATGTACATATACACAAATGACCTTGTACAAGACTGCAAAAACATTCACCATCAAATTGTCAAATTACATATAAAATGTGGGAAAGTGGAAAGGCTTTCACTTTTTTTTTTTTTTTTTTAAACATGTGCACAATCAAAATCACACCAAATCATCGTCATGCATCACACCTTGTTAGATACAAAGCCACGCAAAAAAATGTTAGTCAATGCTGAATTGTCTGGATTCAAAATTCCCCTCCCCTCTCACTTAAAATATACAATACATGCAGCAGGAGGCCTGGAAGTAAAAAAAAAAAAAAAGAAAACTAAATGAAACACCTTGTATAAGAGGTGCAGGTACATGGTACCTTCCTTAAATAAAATGATCAACTTTACTTTAGTACATTATCCAAGAGTCCCATAGGAATGTGTGTTTTCTATCTTTTTAATGTTGAATGGAAGACGCTACGTTGGGTCATTCTGGAGTCCTCTTGTGGAAGTAGGAGGATATCTTCCTCATGGACTGAGGAGAACACAGGGTCTGTGGTAACCAGAGGACAGTGGAAGTCAATAACCAGCGAAAATGACTAAATGCATGTCACAAACACTTTATTCTCACTTCACAGGTAGCACTGCAACAACTCGCACTTTAAACCTAGAAACTGTGGTGAGTGAGGACAGGACAAAGGCGAAACGTGACCAAAGAGATGTTGGCGAGTATGAATCATTAGCTATATGGCAGAACTAATGGCATTTGAAAAGTAATATGTATCATTTGGCAATAGAGGTGCTCTGAGTATATGCCTGTGTTTGGACAGTGTGAGTGTGTGCTTGTGCACTTACTGGAGAAGCCGGTGTCCTTTTTTCCTGTTTCCTTCCAAAGCCGGGACTTCTGGGAGAGCGCAAGGGCGTGCCGTGTCCTTTTGGCCGCGCCCGTCCCATAAAGGCCAGCCAACCAGTCGCAAGCATGGAGCTGTTCTCCTTATCTGCCTCTGGATGTGAACTTGCTCCCTGCTTCCCTTCCAGGTCCACAGCTGAGGGTTCCTCTACCCTCTTCTCCCCGTCTCGAGACTCCCCTCCCTGGGTCTCACCAGGCTCCTTCTCCCCGAAGCCCTGAATCCGGCCTCTCTTTGCGGACGGGTTCAATTCTGACACGCAGGCACAAGCCCTGTCTCCGTTACAGTAGCAGGCTTCTCCGTCGGCGGTGGTCTCCAGGCGACGCTTGGCGCGGCGTTCGGGTGGCGAGGGCGCTCCGTGTCGCAGCTGTGGGCTCTGGGGGCACGGGCTGAGAACCTTCCGGAGCGGTGGGGTGAGCTGATCGGCGGGGGACCCAGGGGTGCGGGAGAGCCACTGGCGGATGGAGGCGCCAGAGGAGGGCGTTTTTCGGGGAGGCGTGAAGGCTTTGAGTCCCAGCGGCCCAGGAGTACTGGAGGGGAGAGGCAGGTCAGCTCCACTCGGTGCACAGGCGGCGGGCTGGGGGGAGGACAGGGGCCCAAGGCTGTCCGTGCGTGGGCTCTTGGCTGGGGTGAGCTCACACTTATTCACACAACCTGCTGCTTAGAAAGAGCCCAAAAGTTGAACATTAAACCAGGGATTTGATACACATTTTAGTGTCCAAGTGCAATAAAAGTTTAAAATGACTGACAAAAGTTAGTGATTCTACTACCAGGCATAGAGCACACTTCCAGTTCTCAGGAGGACTCACCAGGGATAACAGGACTCGTGGATTTCTCTTTGGGACATGCCCAACCCACAAGATTCACTTCGCCAACTGTGGAACGCGCTCCATCTTCCCCGCGGTTCATCCTCCAGATCCGAATGGTGTTGTCATCTGAACAGGAAACAATCTGACAAGAGAACTCTGGAGATTAACCAGGGCTTGCTCACTCGCACACATGCAAGCATTCACTCAATATCCCTCACCTTTACTTCACAAGATAAAAAAAAAAAAAAAAGAAAGAAAAAACACTAACCCTTAACTATTCTTTTTAAATTGTTTTATCTTAACACAGAGTGTAAAAACACAATTAAGTAATTGTCCTCATCATTATGATGTGAACTCTACTTCAGCAGTTCAGCAGGCTCGTTCCAATACCATTTCCTGGAGTGTGGGGACTTTTGTCTGCATTTCAAGCCTTTAATGACAGTGGGGAAAAAAACAAACAAAAACAACAACAACACACAAAGATAAGAAACTGAAAATGCTGTCACAGCTAGTTACCTTCGTGAAGTCTGTGGGACACCACGCCACCGAAGTGACTTCCTGACTGTGGCCCTGCAGCATCATGGGAGGTTGTGCTGGCTCAGAGATCTGGAGCAAAAAGGAGGTCATAACAAGGTGAGAATTAACCAAAAAAATAAAAAAAAAAACAACCCTAAAAACGGGCCAAACTGCACAGAGAGCAGCAGTTCACATGAACCAGCATGTTACAGCCAGGCTGAACATGAAGACATGGAGCTCAAACAACTTTCCCACTCTGTCTCTTCAGGCCAGCAAATGTTAGCTTGGGAAAAACTTGCCCAGACAGCAGTTTCTTGGAAAGCACGATCAGGATCAAACACAAAGAAATACCATGTGCAGCAAGGGAACAGTTATCACCAAGGGCCCTCATCTGATATCAGTTAGGGATGGCCAGAGAAGGACGTATATAACACTTCTGGCCACGGTCAGATAAAGAGACAGGGCCTTACCTTCCAGATGTATGCATGGTGGTCGCTGGAACCACTGGCCAGGAACTGATTATCAGGGCTGATGCTGGACTTCACATAAAATGAGGAGTTGCGGTGACCACTGAACACTGCCACTGGACAAGGAAACAAAGTCAGAAGTGAATGGTTATGAAGAGAAACACGAAGCCATTTGACTTTGTTACTGTTGCATATGTTAGTGGTGTAGTTTTCATAAACCCTGACATAGAATTTCATTGCAGCTTTGAACGGTTAATGAATTTATTTTTTCACATCAGCCCAAAAGGCCCAATACGCCAGTATGTACTTTTAATGGTGTTTAGCATGGAACGCTTTGCATCATGGGAGCCCATCCACTTGAGGGTTCAAACATAATTTGCCACAGGAGAATTCCAAGGCTGTTCAACACATCCAATTTGACAACAGGTTGACAGCTCAGATGCCATAGTACAGTCTTCCCCTGTGGCTCTTGTAGGAACACAATGTAACATTCTAGAACTGTCAATGTGCTGTTCGGTGCATAGAGAGTTATATTGTAAATTGACTATTCTGTAAGTTTTAGAGTTGTTGCACTATTGTGTAATTTACAGTGAATTTAACCTTTCCAAAACCCTTAATTATATGCTCTAGTAAGT
>JAVQKI010390524.1:0-13180 GCA_036025975.1 Nematalosa erebi
ACTTATGTACTGTATTGCTGTGATAATCTGAAGAGAAAGAGTAGTTCAACATCTTATAGGGGCAACAGCCAACAGCCAGCCAGCAGAAGGCAAGAACTGTAGAAGCTACAGTGAATGCACAGTCTTTCAGTAAGTTGCTTCCAATGGGATTTCAGCAGTTGACCTTAGCACAGCTGAATGTAAGACATATGGCTGTACAGCTTTTTTTGTGGATGTGTTCCACTGCCCGAAGCCACAAAACACCTGACACAACAACGCTCCCGGTCTAGTAAATTTACTCACTCAGTTACTGTCTGCATTGGATAACATTGCACACACAGTCCAGAAAAATAGTGAGGACTGCCTGAAAATCTCTCCTCCCAAGAAAAGCTGAGAGCAGTGCTTTCAGCAGCCTACTCTATACATGTCCATTAAAAGATTCTTGAAAATAATCTTATGGTTCAAAATGCTATATCTATGCAGAATCCACAAACCACTCTGTTCAAAGCCATCATTCAGCAGTGTCAAATACAAGTTGTATCATTTTTTTTTGTTGTTGTTGTTTTTTTAAGGTTCACCTGTTGACCCAAATCATTCACCCATTTCAGGGCCTGTATAATCTTATTTTGCTTGACCTCATTTTTTTGGCCACTTTCATTTCAGTGAGTGGAATGCTGATCAAAGAGCCCAGCCTGACACAATCCACATACGGAGCCACTCTGCAACTGAAGACTGTCAGACTGGAGATAATTTCTCAAAGCTTTTTTTTCGCTGGATAACACACTCGCTTTGCGATACTGATTCCCACACACCGTGACTGAGAGTGATTTTTTAAAACCCGTAGCCCAGCTTTTCGTCGTTTGTTTCTCTCTGTGTGTGTGTGTGTTGTGCCTTGCTGTTTCAGCCTTTCAGTCACCATTCTCTCCTCACTTTTCATCACTATGGCTGAGGCAGGAAAACCCTCACTCCTAGAGACGACCCCCCCCCCAACACACACACACAAAAACACACACACACACACACAAAACCACTCAGTGCCTCTGCCCTCCTTGGGCCAGTGGGTACACAGACCATGTTAGCGGATTTGAATCACCACTTTCAGTGGGATTGGCAGGCAGGCAGCTCTATTTCTCCCTGTCCCGTCCCCCCCATCCCCCCATCCCCCTTCTCTCTTTTTCACCTCTACTCACACTCCTGCTTTCATTCTCATTCCCTCTTGCACTCTCTCCCTCTTTATATTTATCTCTCTCACTCTGTCACACACACACACACACACAGCCTTCCTCTCTACCTCTGTCTCTCTGTGTTTCTTTCACTGTGCCAGTGTCCACCACAAACAGTCTTTGTTAGCCTCAGCACACAGAGGAAGACATTCAGGGCTTCTCTGTTGTCAGCCAGGCAGGCACCCTGCCTCACATTCTTTTCCTCTGCTGCACCATCTCTCTCCCTAGACAGCCCCTTTTGGACACTTTTGAATCTCACTGTATGTGTGTGTGTGTGTGAGTGTGTGTGTGTGTGTGTGTCGGTCACTGCAGTCCATACACTACCTGAAAAACCGAGCAGGAGAGAGAAAATATAGATTTATGGTTTTATATCAATGGGCCTCCTCTTGTCCTCCCTCCTCATCTTACCCTTCTCGCCTTGCTGCCAGGGTGCACTGGGACTGCCTGCACAGCACTTTCAGAGAACTCAGGGCAGAGGGAAGCTGTTGAAAATCCTGCTTCCCCAGCTTCTGTGCACGCAGGCTGGCACCAGTCCCTCCCCTCAGTGGCCCTCTTTCTGCTCCCTCGATGCCCCAGTTGGTTTAATTACCTCAGCAGAACTGGGGCTCACTGCAACTTCATGCAAACATCTGAGCAGCCATGTCTGAGACGTATGGGACTTCAAATACAAAATGCAGTTAAAGACTGTTAATCTTGATTTCTTAAGTTTCAAATACTGAAAATGTTTAGATGATTGACAGTAGGAATGCTATAGGCCTATGACATACTGTATGTGATATATACCTTCTACAGGCATCTCAGTAATCCTAAACCAATAGAATGATGAAAGGCAATTGTTTGAAATACTGTAAGTAGTGCTCGGACACTCCAGGGCTTGCTATCTAAGGGCCTGAACTGGGCATTGTGAAAATTACTGGGAAATTATGCATAAATGAATGAATCTCAAAAGACTTTTGTCAGTGCTGATTAAGCGTTGAACACGAAGAGTATGAACACAAACCCACACATTCACACACACTAAACACACATGCAAACCATCCTTCTCTATTTACCTTGCTGTAGAGACTATTACAGGATGTTTGCACAGATGACAAATAGTATGGGAATGTTTCTCAGCAAGGCAGATACTACACAGAGAGTGACAGATGACCCATCTGTATTTAGCTGATTACTGAGGTTGGGATTTAATCCTGTCAGTTTCATGCCAAATCCTTCAATTTACAGCACAGTAGCAGACATCTGCTTGGTGTCTGACCTTAAGCAGAAATGATCACTAACTATCTTAAAAGGGTTTCACCACAGCTAATCAATGTTTATGCATCTACTGTAGCCAGACAGGAATCTTCAGAAACAACTTACCTACCTATGCTTGAAACACTCAGTGTTGAAACACTCAGCCCCTCAAAGACTATATTAAAATGAACACATGAAAAACAAACTGAGAGGTGACGCTTGCCAAGATTGTTGTAATTAGCCTGATTGAATATTAATTGAAACAGAAACTGTTATTAGCCAAAATCGGGAGAGGTTGTCTGCAGCAGACTACTAACTGTATTTGCAGGCCAGAGGTTTTCTCAACAGGAAATAAGGCATGTGACATTATAATACAACATGAATTATGCATCTTGTCCGTCCATCTCTCTTCCCACCAAACCTCAATGGGGTTTAAGGGGGAGGGGCTTCTAGCACAAAAAGGGTACTAATAAGAGTGGGTTTACTTACTTTGCAGAAACAAGCATTCTCAAGAGGACAGTCTTTCTAATGACTATTGATGACTGACGTCTGTCTAAAATGGTTTACGACAGAGGTTACCTTCCACATGCTAGAGCTTAGCTAGCTAGTTCTGTTTCATATTAATGCAGTCAAACCAGTGTGACCACACGCAAGAAAGCAAACAGAGTCCTTATCTTGTGAAAATAGGATCACATGATTATATGGCTGATTTGAGGGGCTAATGTGGTCGATATGAGCTTCTATCACCTCTGCAGCAGTCCCTCTACATTGACTGATATAGAGCAACATCAAAGGATCTTAAAACAATTTAAAGATAACCCCCTCCACAAAAAGGAGAATAAAACATCAGAGATTCCCACTTCCCAAGGGAAATATCATTACCTGCTTAAACTTCCCTCCTCTGCTGTTCACTGTTCTCTACATGCCGGGCCTCTTCATATCTGTATGTCTCTCACACAGCTACACACACACACACACACACACACACACACACACACACACAAACCACACACACACACAAACCACACACACACACAAACCACACACACGTACACATATTCACACACACACTCAGTCCCATATCCCCAGATCAATGATATGAGTAATGAGATATGATGTCAGTGCTGCTTGGGCATAATGGAACTGTGACACCAGTCAGTTGCAAACCCCCTGCTGATTTTAGCTCCTATTATTGCCCTTAATATAGCCACAGTCGTGAAGGTGCAAGGAGGAGCTGAATCAATACGGCTTGAGATATTACGGAATGTTACTACGACATGGAGGAAGCCCATGCACGATTCAAAGAAATCTGAACCAGACATGTTCTGGGGGAGAGGTGGATAGGGAGCCAGGAGGTTTCTTTTCTGTCCAGAGCTGTGTGTGCTGTGGAAATGCATGTCAGGAATATCTGTGACCTACAGCCTATGTATAGAGGTCACTCTTCTGCTTTCCTTGCATTGGCTTGCCATTTCTGCACTCTGTGGCAAAACCATACCTTGTAAAGTATGATACTGCATTAGCAGCAAAATAGTTGTTTACTAAGATTCTCTACACAGCTGTTAGCTAAGAGCTGCTAAATACAATTTAGAGGGTCAAATAATCAGCTCATCAACTCATAATTCTTAAAGACAGAGGCTAGTTCACACATATGAGTGGTAGACTGAAAGCAGCTCTGACCCGCCATGAGATAAAACTAAATGTTTCCTAATCTAAACTATGACACAACCTTCATCTCAGATTAAGAGATTAAGCCATGATCCTGGCTGGCAGCGCCTTCACTGTGCTCCTGCTGCCGTCGCCGTCGCCGCTGCTGCGTGGTGCCCCCACACCAATTGATGACATAAATTCAAACCGGGAGAAGAGAAGCCACAGCACATGAGTTTGAGGATGTGAGGCGCAGTGCTGCAGTTGCTTGAGAGGCTATTTGTCAGGCTCTCATGCCACACTGCACAATTATTACACTGTGGAACCAGCCTTGGAGCAAAAGTGGGGAGCAAACATGCAGAGTTGGTCAGAGGAAGAGAGGAGGAGGAAAGAGAGAAACAGACAGAGAGAGAGACTACAATGGTGCTGCTGAATACTACATTTTGATGCGGTCCTCCACATAAAAACTGAAGTTTTTGAGTGTATAGCACATTTACATAGCCTGATACATCAGCCGCTTTTACATCATTTCACTTTGTGAAAATCATCTGAAACCTGCTCAACTGGCATATATTTGCTCAGTGGTCAGATACTTTTAAGCTAATCTACTGTTTGGCCGTGATGTATGTTACACGCTAGAACGCACTGTTTAAATTCAACGTTGTCATTTTCATCCCTCCCTCTGTTCGCTGATTGGCCCATCCCAACTCATAACTGGTGTCAAGCAACACATACACCTGGCTCCCTGACACAGTGGTGGAGCTATAAGAAGCGGAGGAGAAGCACTGAGCTTACCAGGTACATTAAGTGAACAGCACTTCACTCAAACCTTTCAAAAGACTAAAGCCCATGTGGTATATGACTAGGATCTACAGTGTAACTACTTTTCATTCATAAAAAAAACACTTTCAGATCACAAACTCCTGTATCGCTTTCAACTGTCTCCATCTTGTAGCAGCCTTACTGGCCCAGTTTACAGTATAGCACAACTACCACTCTGCAATAACCAATAATTTTATAAAATTGAACTGTGATCTAATTTCTCTTGACAAGGGTCTAATGATAGATGAAGTCAATATCTTTAAAAAAAAAACTCACAGGCAGAGAGACATACACCAACAGGAGTTAGACAGGTAACGAGGGAATGAAATACATTGCGCCGGGGTAGGCCTCCAGTAAACAGCATTGGCTGCACATTACCGGCAGACATCTATCTAACTCTTAGAACCAAGGTCACCTCCAACCCCCCTCGACTCAGATCACTAACTGGCAGCCCTATACTGTATAACACAGGACATGATACAGCAAGGATCAAGGGGAGAACATATCTTTAACCTCTGTGGCAGAGCAAACAGAAAAATGCTGATTGGAATGACAAGATGCTTTCTCATCTTCACACCTACCATTTCAATACAATGCAATATGTGGACACAAAAGCTTTCATGGCCTGAGCTGTCATCTGAAACTACTGTATGAGGATATCTCCAGTGACAGTATGTTTAATGTTGCCAACCAGCCCAGGGTCAGCTGTAGAGCAAAAAAAAATTGTTTTCATGCCACCAAGATGTTTAGAAAAGATCACTGTCTCAAAGTTACTTACTCTTAGCATCAATAAACGCCTTAAAACAGTGTTGTTACATTGTATTAACATGGTGTACCACAGAGGCTGTAAATAGATCATATTAGTATACCGTTCATCAAAGGAATCTGACCTGCCGGCTACTTTCATGACCCAGTGATAACGACTTGTTTCAGTGTTTTAAATACTGTGCAAGCCCATCACAAGTGTGATATGATGTATTTCTGACGCACCAAAAAGCGCAGCGACGGTTTGACAACAGACTGACATGACGTCGGCATCAACACATCAGCTTCCTCTATCATGCCTAACACACTGAGACAGTATGACATCACGAAATAATCGAGTCTAATGCACCCCCACCTTATCGCCGAACTACTCCGCTAGCCGGTGCGTCCTTTCCACAAGACTTGTCACGGCTTGGCAACACTGCATCATTCTGCAGTAAAAGCAAATCTTGAGGGGTGCTCGATGCGGGCCCTAACGCAGGAAAACAACCCGTCGCAACGTACCTCCTCCAAAACACAGCCTCACTAGGCCCCTTTTACAGTGTAGGGGACAGGGACTATGGCAATTAAATACGATAGGTGATATGCACATGGCGAGGGGCACCCATTTAAGCATATTTTGTTAGCCGATCGACACAGTTAGCCTCACCACTGGTTCCAGAAATAGCCCACAGTGACGGAACATAAGCTAGATAGCGTCGGTTTAGGTCGGTGCCTCTTCTACATTATGTTTGAAGTTTGAAATTATGTTGTCTCGTCATAATTTGACCGCAGCACACAGTGCGATGAACGTATTACAGCCGTGCAAGGTTAGTCTCCCAAGTTAATCTGAAAAACTCTAACGCGGACATTTAATAGGACAAAACACATGACGAGTGGCCCATTCAGGATGGGATACTTCACAACCAACATTTAGCGCAGTCATTACAATGCTGAACGGCGACATTTACGGTTTGACCTTAGTGCCAGGAAGACATTAACGCCGTGCAAGACTGAATTTCTTTCAGGCGCATTTTCATCTCCAAGTACCCCAAAGACCGGGAGACAAAGACGGCGTGATGCTCATTGTGTTCCTCCGTCACATCCACCTGTTCTGGTCACTCGCGCTTATAATCTATTTTTCAATTACAGCTCGTGCCTGCTGAGAGGACGGACTCACCCAAAACGCCAGAGGATGATGTTGGCTGCGAGGCGGCACTTTGGTCTGTCTTTTCTCCCTCTCCCTGCGACCGGTGTCTGTGCCGTGAGATCTCGGTATCGGTAGAGCTGCTACATGCGGCTGCAGCGGCAGCTGCTGCTGCCGCTCCCGTCTCGGGCATGCTGCCTCAATGTGGAGTGGCTGCTGTAGTCGTCCAGGAAAAGGAGTGAAATTAAGCTTGTCAGGGTAGCATGGACCGTGGCCGGGGGGTCCGGGACCGGGGTTAAATGAACGTGAAAGTGAAGTGAAGGTTGTTGTGGCTCATCCTGGTTGCAGCAGGATGCGAGCAGATTGATTGCGTTCCGGGAGAGTCTTACTATAGATGGAGGAGGGACAAAGGGAAGGGGGAAGATACACGCAGCCTACAGGCTCAGATACACATACCCATTCGTTGATAATAATAAAAGGAGATTTTTCTTCTTTCCAAGACGAAATTGCAAGTAACACGCCAGCCACATGGTCACTCTTTGCCAAGTCCCCTACGACTGGATTTCTGGCAAAACACAACAGCCTTGCCTATGTTGCCATCATCAATGACGTGAAGCCTTCTCTAGGCTGAGCGAATGTTCACACAATGTTGACATCATTACATCATGGTACATGTGAAATATGCAGGGGTCAGCATCCTTTGTAACGTAGTTTGCATATCTGCATAGCGTTTTCTACAGTTTCTATAGTCAAAATGAAGCAGAGCCTACCTACTGGAGCGAAGAAGTTCTTTTCAGTGCAGCTTCTGCCAGGGTGGCCGTTTCACCAGGTGCGTATACCCTCTGATGGCATAATGAGAGCCAGCCACCCTGTCCAGGAGGATGAAGTACATTATCATTTATTTATCACTGCAAAAAATATCCACGCGATTAAATATTTCAACATGGCACAGACAGGACAGGCTAGTCTAAAACAAATCAGTTTTCCTACAGTCAGAGACAGTAAGAAATTTAGTCCCTTGTACTCAGAAGCATATAGGGCTCATATTTCTCTGCAACAACTCTGACTACTTTGGAGTTTTTGCATAAACGTTAATAGAGGGAGACAGGAAGTAATTGGGAGAGGGATATGGGGAGGTGTCAGGAGACGACTACAGGCCATCACACTTGAATGGGCACTGAGACCCAATAGTACACTGCTGCTGCTTGTGCCATAGCTCCTCCTTGTAGCCCAAAGTGTATTATAAGATTACTTTGTTGCAATTAAGAAATAATTGCAATGCAATTATGAATAGGCTAAACTCCAGTCATAACAGGTCCTTGAATATAGATGCTGTATTTTCAAGTTTTGTATTGTCACAGTCTATCGAATACTTGCCACTTTAAACACAAGGGTGAACAACTTATTCCTAGCTCTGACTGAGACAGCTGGCCCTTTTGTGGCTCAGTGCTGGTATGAATTATTAAACGTGCGGGCTACAATGTGTTCCCTTCAGGTTCAGCAGGGTAGCCTACCAACACCTTATATACTTCTCTCTCTCTTTTTCTCTCTCTGTTCCCATGGCCCTCATCTGCTGAACTGCCCTCCCCTCTAAAGCATGTGTCAGTGGAGGTCCCTCAGCCCGATTTCTGCTTACTCACCACCTCCCTGCCTGTAAAGAGGCTTGAATGAAGCATCTGCAGTAGCCTTAGGTCACCGGTCCTCTCTGGCTCTGGTGCAATAGATAGAGGAGTGGCATTTGTGTGTCTGTGTGTGTGTGTGTGTCAGAGAGAGAGAGAGAGAGAGAGGGAGAGAGAGAGAGAGGGGTGAACTTGTGTGGACTGAGAGAGAGAAAGAGTTAGAGAGAGATTGTTATTTACATTGAATTACATTTAATCTGTTGAATCTTTAAAGCTTTTGACTCATATAACCTTATGCAAAGATATAGTTACTCCTGAATTAGTTCAGATGTAATTATTAGGCCTGGTTAGTTTGTGAGAAATGCAACAAGACAACTTTTTTTGCCTTGAGGGGAACTGCATTTCCAGTTCAAGGTATTCTAATTGGATCAGGCTGATAATTTGCCTACTGGTGATTAAAGCTTTTCAGAGAATAAAAGCCTATTGCCTAATGAGAACATGTCAATGATAGACTTACTGTACCTAGGAACACTGCCCAGCAACATTCCTCAAAAAGCCCTACAGTAGGTCCTATCAGTTATGGTAGGAAATACCATAGAATGTAAGAAATACCACAATGGTTTGGGTTTAGATGTTGGTTCTCACAAGTTTTGCGGTATAAAATTGAATGAATTCACGACAGTTTTTGGTTGACTGACTTTATCAGCCTATAGATTTAATCAACGGACCAATTGTGTAGGAACTCTGAAAAGTAATTGCATCAACACGGAAATAATTTAGCGGTACTCAGTGGGAGGATTATACATTGATTGACAGGACTTTTAAGCAGTAAGCATTGTGACTGCGATTGCACTGACCAATCCCATCGCCAAGCGCACAATTTCTCGTGCTGATGCTTGCGCGAACAATGTCCTTTGACAAAGTTAAAAGTGAGGTTTCTCTGGCGTTAGATTTGTTTTTACGCTGTTAGTGGCGTTGAGATGTAGCCAGCTGGCATACTTATTGGACATTTAGTTTGCACTGTGTGAAAGCGTATCTGTAGTAGACTGCTACTGTATCGAACTGTAGCAAGTCATAGGAGGTTGGTTTGATCACAGTGCTACGACGACCTGGGTGATGTTTTGCAATGTGCCGTGAAATTATCATTAACCTGTCACACTTTATGATGCTGGCCAGTTTGTCCAGTTTTCATCCAAAAAACGCTGCCCTTACGGTTAAGAAATTTCTTTGGAAAAATTCGGCATTGGTGTAACTAATGAGGAAAAGATGAGGAGGGCTTCTACCTTCCTCGCTAGAATGTTAAGGTTTGTTAATGTCTTATAAGTTCAAGGTTGAACTCTGTTAGGCTATTTTGGGAGGCCCATGCAGCATTGCCTATACCTACAACTCTCCATGTGTTCATGAACTAGGTACCATACCGCTGAAAGATGTATCAACGGCGGTCCAGACAGTGGCGAGACCATCTTTGCCTTGTCTTCAGGACAGGGGAAATGTGGGGTAGCTGTGATCCGGGTGAGTGGACCATCCTCCGCCGTCGCACTCCGCAGTCTGATAGGTTCGAAACAGAGTTTCCCGACTCCACGTAAAGCCCTGCTGCGTAACATCATACATCCCCACTCAGAGGAAATCCTGGACCGAGGGCTGTGCCTATGGTTCCCTGGTGGGTTGGTTCACCTGGTCGTCTGTTGAGTAGCCTCAACCTTCTGTCCTGTCATTTATGAATTTTCCTGAAAAAAAAAAAGATCTGTATCCTATATGAATCCAGTGTAGGTAAATGATGGTATATAGGCCTATGTGCAGTAGTTTTTTTGGGGCCTATTTAATTGTATTTTTTATTTTGGTGTTTTGAACCGTAGGTCCTCATAGCTTTACAGGAGAAGACAGTGCAGAGTTCCACATACATGGAGGTCCAGCCGTGATCAGTGGAGTTCTGGGGGCATTAGGTAAAGTATCACATGACAGATTGGGATATGTAGGCTTACTATAGAGAGAGATGAAAATAATAACATATGTGCTGAAAGCTGTGCTGCGATATTAGTTTATGTCCACTAGAGGGCAGCAGTTGATAACTCTGAGCTTGTGAGTGTCTCTTGGTCTATTGCCCATGCTTGCGGTGCAGAGGGAAATGGGCTCTTGCTCAGGAGTTCAGTGTCTCTCTCTTCTGCCTCTCATACAACCATCATTATATTTTCGTAAATATGCATAAAGTGCCTAGGAATTTGTCAATCATCAATCTTAGTGTGTTGTTGGATACAGCCCCTTTGAATTCAGCACAACAGTGATCTTCCTTGTGGCAGCCAAGTCTGAAATTTCCATTGGTCCCATCTGGGTGTTAGTTGAAGAGCATAATGCTCATCAAGTATATTTAAGTAGATAATCAGTGCAGAATGACTTTCGAATGGTAATGATTATTGCTGTAGGCTACTTGTTCCCACTTACAGTGTCCTTCATCTTAGCAGTGGAAGGAAATGTAGAGGTACACCCATTTGGAAATCGCTCATGGGTTCTGTAAGCCTATTATCATTTCAAAATCATTTATTACCCCCATGGTCCTCGTTGATGCTGTTCAGAGGAAGATAAATTTGGATGTTGCTTTGGCACAAAATAATGGGAATGACTTCAAAGGTTCCACCATGCTTCCCAGGTTCATAGCAGCGTTGCAGCTATTAGGGTATAGGTCTTCCTTAAGGGAGACATTCTGTGTAAAACGATCAAATGATGGGGGCACAATTACTTGGTTTCAGTTACATTTCCCTGTGTCTCGATCAGTAAGTGTTAGCTGGCATCTCACAAACTCTGTCTACAGTACGTTGCACCAATTACTCTCGTTCTCATACATATGGCTATGCTTTGTATCCCATGAAACCAGTTAATTGTAAGTTGTGAATATTTCTATTTCTATGAAAATAACGGAGCGTTGCACATTTCTGTTATGAAACCATAAAATGCATGCATGTTGTCCATTAGGCTTATAGTTGTTTATATTTCTTCGTGTGGAATAGACCATACAACTTTGACAGGGACCCCTCCCTTGACAACAGCATTTGGGATGTCTTTTCCTTTCCTGCAGAAGAGTAGATATGTTCTTTAATGTTTGTCTAAGGGGTTACTGTGGTGTTCAGCAGGATAACCATGGCTGCAGTTTTCCTGTCCTGTATGTAGGAACATCCCTGGGTGTTCCCACAGTGAGATGTATCTTAAATATCCAGCTTTACAGCTATACTGAACAGAAATACTGTATAAACACCACACATTTATTTGAGCATTTTTTTCACAGTCATCTTTCATGATCTGAAGTGGAAGACCCAAGACTTTTAGATGCATGCAAAGTAAATGTGTGTTCAGTCCAAAATTTGGTCAAATGTGTAATAGTGCACATATTACTTACATTCTGTTGATAGCAGACACCTCTGTTGGGCATTCCTGTTGTCAGGATAACAGTTGCAGGTTGCCTTCCGCAACAGTGACCTTGCTTTGTTTAAAAGCACACAAACACTTTTCAAGCATCTTTTTAATGTGACCAGTACAAGGCACATCTGTGCAATAGACATCGTTTTAAATCACTATCGTTTGATGCATCATGCTGCCAGATTTTATTTATTTAATTATTTATTGATTGATTAAAATTTGGGGCAAAAGAAAGATAAGTTTTACGATCTTTCTGCATATGTAATAGTAAACTAGCATCTTTTGATAAGATATTTCACGTAAACAAAAAATGGAAGTCACAAAATGTGACATTTGTATTTTTGTTTATTATGCTTTTATTTCAGACTTATGGCTCTATTTGTTTTTCTTTTTGTTTTTTTTTTTTGTTTTGAACACATATTCACCATTCCTGGAACTCATTATGTTTCCATTTGCAAAAGCATATCAGCTACAACAACAACAACAGCAACAACAATCGTGTCCAAAAAACATGTCCCTTGTCACCAAAAGGAAACTCTCCCTCTGATCTCTAATTAAGCAAGTTGCAGCATGCTTTTCACATCAGCCGTTTTCTATGAAAAGAGAAATGGGTGGAAGGTAGAGCAAGGTAAACTCAGGCTGTCCTTGTACAAATAATACAGCCTACTTCCAGGTGATGCAGTTTTCCAGAAACGGGCCAACAAAAGGGCAGTTATTTTTGCTGCAGTGTTCATAAACACTCCATAATCTTCATCACTTTGCCTCTCTACAGTGTTCTGAGAAACACCCAAACAGAGGGGAAGTTATTTGTGTTTATGTTTAGAACGCGTACTATTACATAATCATCACTAAAGAGGCTGATGGTGCAAAAACAACAACATTTCACTTTGTTCTGACCAACACCAATATTCTGTGAAAATCGCTATACTGTAGATCATGAGGCAAAAACGACAGTAGAAAATGACTGGACAAAATTGTTAGAATTTATATTTCCAGAGTCCTCGTAAGTTATTCCTGAAATATTATAAATGAACAAAAATATTAGTTTGTTTTTGTTTCCTCAAACACGTGAATGCCTACATACATCACATGGCAAAAACACATGACAAACTCAATTCAAAGAAAAGGCACTGAAGGCAGCAAAGTTCAGACCATGTGAATGGCTTGTGCATTTTATTGCTTCCCTTTGCAAATAACACTCCCTGATGTAAAATTCTTTAAACAGTCACCACAGCTATTGTTTATCTTGCTTACCCATTTACTTACTGGATTTGGAATTCGCAGTAATTACTATAAAAATGCTATGTTGTCTTTCTTATAAGTGATATAATTGATTCAGCCTTCTTTGTATTGTACTTTTT
>JAVQKI010390546.1:0-11226 GCA_036025975.1 Nematalosa erebi
ACTAGAGAAAGACAATCGTTTTTATTGATCTGCACAATTCCTTGGACTCAAAACTGAACTGGTATGTTACAATCAAAGTGGTTTCATCCTCAAGTTCAAATAATTCCTCTTAAATGCTCAGTGACCTAAGAAGCCGGATGTAATTATGACATTAAGTTAGGGATGGTTTACGATTGGCTTAAAATGAACAATTTTGTGGCTTACTTTGTACAAACATATTCTGTGTTGTGTTGTGACGAAAAACAAGATCATTTTTAGGTAGGATTTGTTGGCCTTGCAGGAGAGTAGTGCAAAAGTGAATCTCAGCTTGTGTGGTAAAGTAAACAATTGCTCATAAAACATGGCTTCTTTTTAAAAAATGAAGATGAGGAATAGTTTGACCTGAATATTTTAAACCTCTCAAATCTTACCTGAGGCTAGACAATCGAGGCTGCCTGATAAGATGAAAAAGAAGAACAAAAAAAAGGTATCGGAGGGGTATCCGTTTTGTGTTACATTTAAATGATTCAGATCTCTCTGAAAGTACTGAGAAACCAAATGTAGAAGGGTGAGACTGAAATCGAAAGACAAAGCATAATGCTGTTCCATATTTCAGTTATCCCATTCTGCAGAATGCAGAAGCATAGCATGCCTTTATTCACTCTCTTTGTGAGCAGTGAAGCTTGTTTGCACACAACATTTTACATTCACTGACAATATAGTATACATGGTTCTGCCAGACAAATAAAACAAGTACATATGTGCTTCTCTGATTTTAAAACTGTTTCAAATAGGTCAGATTAAAAGGAATCTTAATTTTATTTTTCAAAGGCAACACAAATAGATAACAGACCTCCAAAAGGGACATCCATTCTTTGGCTACTGTTAGGGAAGAGTACTGAAAATCATTTAGACTGGGCTCAGACTTTAACGAAACACAAAACAAGTCAAACAAGGGCAAAAAAAAAGGTTGTATTTGTATGTGAAACAACGCAGCGCGGAAAATGGTCACGTGATGGCTTGAGGATATTTGTTGTCGAAATGGTTGCCGGTCAAAGGCCTGCAAATGATCTCATCTAGCAGCCCTCTCTTTGTGTTGGGTCTCCTAATGCAGGTCTGACCCCATTCTGTTACAATGAATTTTTTCTCCAAAGGGTCAGAGGAAGGATGTTGCACGGAGCAAGTCTCCTCCAATTGCTGTTAGAGAGAGGGCACGAGAGAGAGAGAGAGAGAGAGAGAGAGAGAGAGAGAGAGAGAGAGAGAGAGAGAGAGAGAGAAAGCAAGGCAGTTAAGATGGTGGGTGTTTGGTAATGGAGCTTGATTCTTTTCTGGAGTGGGCAAAGATTGTTGCTATTAAAGCAAGCGTTGCCATGAAAACACACAGCATGAACACACTGGTTAGCTTCATTATAGTCCTGAGTGCATATAGACGAAAACAGAATAATTTAACTTTTCTGACAAAAGGTCATGTGTGGTTTTGCTAGAATAAGCTTAGCCGAATCTTCCATCTTGCTGTAACTTTTGTAATACTATAAAATTCAGGAATAATGTATAATACATTATGAACTTAATTTCCAAATCAATTGTAATTCCCCATGTAACCATTAACATAGGACAGGATGTTGCTGATCGTATTACGAATGCATATAGTGCGGCTTACACACACCCCTGAGGCTGTTTAAAACACATAATGTATGCTTTCACTTTCTATACATTTCAATTTTCTCACTGAGAATAGTATATGCCCAACATAGATAGTGCCATAAATCTAAACAAGGTCTCCTTACACACTGACGACACAGAGAGGCTGGTTGCTTACGGGGATATGGGCTTTAAATTACAGATGGAGATTCAATCCCGCTGGCCCACCATCAGCCAGTGGATGACGGGGAGGAGGGTGGAGAGGGGGACAGGTGGACGGATGTGATAAGGCGACAGCAGGATCAAGCAGGACTGGCATGTGAAAGATGGCCCTGCTGGGGTTAGTTAAACAGCCGATAGTCATCTCTGATTCTGATTTGGAACACTCTTTTGTGCCCCCCTTTTTTTCCCCTCTACTCTCCTGCGGGTACTTCAGTGAAATCTATCCCTCTCTTCTCTCCCTCCATGATGTCTATGTTTTCATTCTGTTCATTTTTTTTTTTAAATTTTTTTATTGCCAGACTGTGAGATTAATGTATTAAAATACACTGCTGCACTTTAGAGGGTGAGTAGCACTTGGTTCCCTTCAAAGAAGAGGAATGACATTTTTATCTCTCAAATAGTTGGACCTATTCCAGCTAAGAGTCCCATGTCTCCCCACCAAAAAAAACAACCACCAGTGAAGTGCAATTATGAGAAGTCAAGTGAGGTATAGATGACAACACTTAAAAGTGATAATATTCCTCGTTTGAATTTCCAAATTTGTGAAAGGGCTCTGTTTGAAAAAGGAAACGGCAAAGACACCCTGCGAGGTTGCAAGATTGAAAAACAGGGCAACTCTTAATTAATGCCAGGTGTGGTGTCATGGATAAGTTAGGGGTAGCGGCCGCCGAGGTGTTCCGATATAGGGGAATGATGGACAACGCGGGGGAGCGAAGAACGGCACAACACCGAAGGCAGGGTGCAGCTTGACTACGGCAAGTCCATTATTCCTCTATATTGGGGACACCTCAAAGGCCATCATTCCACTTACATCCCAGTTGCAACTGAGACAATAAGCATAAAAAAACATAAAACATAAAAGAAATATACAGTTCAGTTTTAAAAAAACAAGCCTGGTTGCTGAACTATCTTCTTTAGTTACTGAGCATGGTGAGCTTGATAACAGCTGATACCTATGTTGTTTGCTATTTCAACTGTCATTTACTTTGGGTTGTTATAGTTACCATTCAAAGAGCATTCATATTGAATGGTGATTAAGGGTTTTTTCACCAGATCTACTTCATTGTTTAATTTCTCTGGGTGATAACCATGAGAACACCTTGTATACACTTTCTTCCAAAGTCTAAGATGCGATCAGGACGTCTTTCTCTCGTCAGAGTATTTCTCTGCAAAATAAACTAGTGTTTTCTGTTTTCACACAACACCCCAAAGGCTGCTTTTGTATGATGGTGATGCATAGACTGTAAAACTTGGGCACAATTTAAAAATTGGGGAGGAAATTGAGTAATGTACGCTGATAAATCAGGAAATTGTATGATTCTGAGACATTAAAAGTTGTATCTCTAGTGACTCGACTCTTAAGGCGCTGGCTTCCCTGGCTAACATCAACTGATTTGGTGATTGCAAATTCTGTCTTGAGATGAGAACAGAAGGAACGAAGGGCAAACTGAGAGAAGGGGGTGGTGGGTGTTGCAGAGAGAGCATCTCAGAGCACAATTGATCTTTGTTGAATAAATGCTCGGCAGATGGTACGACGCATTTTTATTTTGATTTTTTTTTTCCCTGCCAGACAGCCTCCCACACTGGTAGATTTACTCTTTCTGGATGGATCCTACCACACAAGAAAATACAGCACTCAACACTCAACTCAGTCCTCTCTCTCTCTCTCTCTCTCTCTCTCTCACACATCCCTCTCTCTCTCACCCTCACACATCAGATCCACTCAAGGCGCAACAACAATGTGACTCCGACACATGAATATCGGTTTTCATCGGTGCCATTTGAAAAGACCACAGTCGTGATGCAAGAAAGGCCAGTAATTGAATACATGTTTACCAAGCGTATAGACAAACAAAAGACGTGACAGAGCCCTGCTGTCTTTGATTGACCCTCCTCTTCTGTCTATCTCTGATGTAAGTCATTTGACTCTGCCAAAGTGACAGGCCATCAAAAGATGATGAGTTGATAGAAAGTGATATCAGAGACAAAAACAGGTTTGCTGAAAAAGTCCTTGTATCTCATATGAACGAAAGATATAGGCCTGGGGAGTGGAATGTCATCCTTGACCACAAGCCCCCTCCACCCCCCCACCCCCACCCCCACCCCATACCAGAATCAATAAAACTGTACTATGTGACTGAATGTGTTGACAAAAGAGACAGTGTCCAGGCCACACAGTGAAAAGGATAATTTAACAAAAAATCCTGAAGCATTCATTACAACCCTTACTGTTGATAATCAACTGTACTGCTCAAATTTACATGTTTCAGGGTGTGGTTTAGGATTGAGACTGAGACTGCCTATCTGTTAATTTGTGTGTGTGTGTTAAGGGAGAAGGTCACCATACCTCAGCTGCCCTAAGTGATCATCCCAGATCATCCCTGGATCAATGACAATTATTTTTGTCATATCCTTTCACTATTGCAAGCACTATGACTCATAGCAGACCTGTATTCCTCTCTATCGAATCTTCCATTTTTACTTCCTGGTTCTCCCCTATTCCCCTGTTTATTCTTTCTCATCACTCCTGGCTTTTGTCTACGGATAATTACCACTGGAGCACGTAGTAATTCACTCCACAAACTGAATTGCTTTGTAGCTAGTAATTGCATCAGTTGACATGGGGGTTAGCTTGTCTTTTTGCTAGCATGTGTAGGAGGGGTGTGACAGTTGGAAAGGAAAGCCCCCAGCACATAAAAAATGTACCACTACCCACTACAGTAGAGGTAAAGGAGAATGTTCAAGACGAGAAGGTTCAGACCGACTCCCAGCAAACTAACAAATTCCTGGCACATGTCTCACTTTTGGGAGTTGACATACTTGGCTTCACATCTTTTTAACACCCTCCTTCCCCCTCGCATCCCCCACCCCTCACACACACACACACACACACACACACATACAGAGAAGAGAAAGTTGGCATTTTCATATCATCATTAGAGCGTCTGTTTCTACGGAGATCAAATGAGAGCTTTTTAGCCCCAGCGTCTCGCAAAGAGTCTGAAAGTTTGAACTCCGCAGACGTTGCCCCGGGGCTTCATGGGGGATGTCAATCTGTAGCCTACATGTTGGAATTACACACACACACACACACACACAAGCTGTGAAATGAGGAAAATAAAACAGCATTTAAATGGTAAATGGTCTAAAACGTTTCTGTTTGAAGACCAAAAGGAGCACAGCCATACGTGCCAGCCAGCTTCAAAGACAGACATCCAGAATTTTAAAAGGGAAGGCACTCACGCAGGCATAAAAGGTATTTGTGTGTGTGTGTGTTTTCATGCATGTTTGTGCGTGTGTGTGTGTGTAAGGGAGAGAAAGAGTGTGAGAACGAAAGAGACAGATGGAGACACAGAGCAACAAATTCAGGAGGATGCGGTCTGCTTGTATATATGAGGGTGGATGGGAGAGAGGCTGAGAGGAGCTGATTTTGTGAGATCAACGCAATCGTGCCGAATGATGAAAAGCTTGACACCAGCAAAATCATATAATGAAGATGGAGTAATAAAGTCAATATACAAACTACACGCCCACCCTTTTTCTTGTAGTATAAACTCAGTGGGTCATAGATCAACTCTGTGCTACTCAACATAAAATACACAGAGGTATTTCACTCTGTACCATTCCTGGTATTGCAGCATCCAACAGCAACCAGTTTCATATTCAGAACATACGTACGCAGTCATTTCTGGCTTTTGTATGACTGTGCTTTTGCTTGGCGAAGAAACCATCCCACACCACCAAAGCATTGGCATGGTCATCATTACTGCCATCAAACCATCATCTCTTTAATATCTCACACCGTTTGAGGTGCACAATCCAGTGTTTTGAGAAAAACACCATCAACTCAGTACCACGAGACAATAGGCATCCCTCTTCCCCTACCATCATAATGGAGCGGAACCTATGGAGAAAGACCCCGGTGAGCTCCAGCGGCCCCCATGGCTAAAGCTTTGGGCCCCTTGTCCTCCTAGTGTCCTTCCCACAAACCCCCACCAAACCCACCACCCCCACCTCCTTCCCATCAGCCATCAGTCATCCTGTCGCCGTGAACTTGCTGTGCTCCCTCCCAGGGGAGCGCTCGGCGCCCTTCTCATCCCTCTTCATTCCCGCTAACAATTTGGTAATGAAATATTGATTTTTAGTTAGATTCATATTGATGCTATTAGCTTTGCATTGATAAATCACGCCGCTCCTTCCCCTGGCCGAGGCTGTGTCGCACGGCGAGCGAAGCAAGTGTTTTCCACACCCCTGTGGCTCGAGGGAGATTACAATCAGGACTTTGACGTGTTAATTTGATGGATACCTTTGATTTCTCCCTCTTTCGCTTTCTCTATCTCTTCCTCTGTCTCACTCACACAGACACAAGCAGACACACACACACACACACAGACACTCACTTACACATACACACTTAATCTCCCCTCTCACTAAAGTTCATATCATGACTTGAGATAGACTGCTTGCGACTAGATTTTGCACTAGAGGTGTCTGGAGGGCGGGCAGACGGTTGCCTCAAAAACTACGAAGGCATCCACTCTCTTTCCAAGGCTAATGAGAATGTTTGACTGTCTGAGTAAAACGCGCAATAAGACAGCCAACCACAGCCTCGCGTTTTAATTAAACCATCTGGAAGTCGAACGCTTCCACGTTCTGAATCCCAAAGAAGGGCATCTGACATTCATCCAAGACTTAAAAAAACTTACAAAAAGTAGCAGACTTTTAGCAGCGCCAATGTACTGAGCTGCTGCCACTAGGATGATTTTCTGCAGTGGCACTCGGCTTCAGCCAGCACTTTTGACATTTCCGTTCAACTTGATTTGAACTTAAATTATTGTCCATAGATCTTCTGTTTAGGTAGCTTTACTGTTGTGTGGCGGATGGTTCAAAAAGTTAATGCTTTGTTATGCTTGATCAGTCCTGTTCAGTGGAGAGGAGCAAGTTCATGGTCTAGCCGGCACTGGCTCCTCGTCTGACATTTTGAGTGCCAGCTCCCTCTTCAGTGTGTGTCTAGAGCTGTCCAACTTATCTGATAAATAGCATCAGATCTGACTGGCCACACTGTGAAATTAATGCCAAAAAAATGTCATAAAACTCTGAAGTTCAAAGAGTATTTCATTTTGGATTTAATATTGTTTTTGTGTTTTACATTAATCAAATTTGTCAATATGTTTACCACTACGTTTGCTGATTTCCTGTCATTTGAATTTTTCTACTGTCGATCACAAAATGTTCACTTACAAAAATGATTAGACTTATCAGTAGCAATACAGTGAGTGAAATGTGTTTCACCTCAAAATTCACACTGTGCTGACTGGAAAGGGTTAATTCAATAAGGCCTCATTTTGCTCCCCAGCTTCCCTCAGTCTAAGTCATTAGGTAGAGTCATCCAGCGGTCAACGCTATTGTGGGTGGGGAGGGCTGCTGCAAAAATCTCTGTGTGTGAGTGTGTGTGTTGTGTCTGTGTGTGTGTGTGTGTGTGTGTGTGAACGCTGGCATTAGCTCTCAGTAGTGCTAATCACCTGCCAATTTCCCTGCCAATATTACCACCACGTGGCTCCGCTCATCAGTCAGCAGCACAGCGTTGCTCTGCGCGCCCGCTGATGGCCCCCGCTGTCATTAGCGCCGCGCCGATCACCTGTCCCTCTGCCGCAGGGCCGCGTGACGGCATCCATCAGCCTCGCCGCCTGCCAGTCCTCCACCTAAAAACCCACCCCACCTCACACTCTCTCTTTCTCCCTACACACATACTCCTCCATCATCTCTGTCTGTGCAGCACATGACGCAGGGAGGTGGGTAAAGAGGCTGGGGTGGCATTTGTGGGGTGTGGATGGGGTTGGAGCAAGGGCAGGGTGGTGTGTGTGTGTGGGGAGGGGGGGTCACAGATTGGGTGGGGTTGACAGGGGCAAAGGTTGAGGTGGGGTGAGGTGGAATTTGGAGGTTGGGAGTGTGGGAGGTGGGTAGGTGTGGTGCATGGTGGGGGTTGGGGGGTTACGCAAGTCACAGAAGCATCTCAAACATTTCAGGCACGGGCGCTGGCTGTGGAAGTAATGAGGCGTGGCGGCTGAATGTACCTGCGCACCGTCTGATAAAGGTGAGCTGACACGGCGCCCCTGATAGGCTTCTTTGTGCCACAGACATACGTCCATCCATCACTGCACCGTGCCACACCACACCGTGCGTTCACATGAAAAGAGGTGGCGGAGGTGAGGGGGGATGTGGAAGTGAGCAGGATGGAGGAAGGGAAGGGATGTTTGAAAAAGAGAGAGAAAGAAAGAGAGAGAGAGAGATAGAGAGAAAGGAGAGAGAGAGAGAGAGAAAGAGAGAGAGAAGGACTGAGGAGGAGGAGGAGAAGGACTGAGGAGGATGGAGTTGATGCCGTAGGAGTGGTCCTCCAGAACCTTCCGTCATCATTAAGAATAAAAATTGGGCTGCAAAACATACACACACACACACACACACACACACACACAGAAAAATGTATCCAGGCACATCCCCCACAGAGAGGGAGAGAGAGAGAGAGTCGTGGTTGCTATACATTTCTAATAGCAGAAGCTGGACCATGGCTCAGACCTCCTTTTCTCTCTCTCTTTGTCAGAGTTGGGTCTAGGCCTGCTGTCTTGTTATTCACTTGGCCCCCAGTAATGATACATTGTAACTGTAGCACAGACGCAGAAACCCAGTTTCCATCATTTGACACCATTCGTCCTCCAAGACTCCCTCTATATATTTCATCTTGCAGACTCCATTGTGAGTGCCTTCACGAAGGTGTCCCAAAAGCATGGCGTACGCTGCATACACCTTCTCTGAGACATCCTGAATGTCCAAAAACACTTGGATAAAGATTTATACAAAGTGCAACATTAAATCAACCCCTCTCAGCAATACTTTCCCTGCTGCATTTGTATTTAGTGTGACTCCTTGACCGGCATAAATTTTTCACAGGGCGTTTTAAAGTACTTTAACATGTTTTTCACATTGTAGTAATCTACCTCCTTTTGTCTTTTGGCTCGTCGTCATTGGAGAGAGGAGTCGTCCAGCACCCACACACGCATAGAAATTGTTCAAGACAGCACAATCCAGCTCTGCGACAAAGAGAAATAAAAGCTCTACTTTGTTCCATTGTTCTGCGGTTCGTCGTTGGCCTTCCTCTCAGACAATGGACATATTTTAATATGGAAAGTGATCTTTTCAGCTGAGCCTACCACTCATAGGTCTTTGCGTAAACAGCTTTTCAAGCGTTGAGAAAAAAAATTAGGGGGCCGCTCGTTTGCAAACAAAACCCTCGCTCTCCTTTTACAACTTGCAAACAAAACATGCATGCAGCAAAACATAAATTAATAAATAAATAAACAAAACAGGCGACATGTGTTTTGTATGCTTGCCACACAGAAACGATTCGATATCACTTCCTCTCTCTCCCTCCAGACCCACCTCTTCCCCCTCACCCCCCATTCCCCCCCCACGGCTAACTCTGAAAAATGACAGTTCACAAGCTTGCACACTAAAATGGCAGCACTCGCTGCGAACTGGGAATAGGGACAGTGAGAGAAAGTGCTGACTAAATTCTCACATCGCTTTTGTCTTTCTTAATCGCGCGGCCTCATCAGCAGTGTGCTCCGTTCGCAGCTGTTTTTCTCCGTGACGGCCACCTGTCCCCTCCCTCCCTGGAGATGTGGCAATAAGGACAGGCAATTTACACATGCCACGTGTCGCTGTACCATATTTCCAGACTTTCTCACCGAGCTTTATACATTTTTTCCCGTCCTGGTACACCTCCCTATGAGCGGTACATTTTGTTTTTGAAAACAATGTGTGAAACACTTGGTGTTTGGTGTCATCATACCAAATTTCAAATTCTGAATAGATTATTAGTGTCATAAAGACCTGTACAGAATGCTTTGTTGGATCATTTGATTTTGTTGTCAAAGTAGAAAAACAATCTTAAGAGTAAAACTATTTCTTTTCATTTTTGAGGAGGCTGCATGTCTTCAGTCCCCAGTGAGTATCTGATAAATGGTTTCATGAATGAGACAAGATGCGTGCTGTATGCTAGATGCTAGCCTGCACTCTCTGGTCCACTCTGCCTGATCAGTGAAGAGAGGCCTTGGATAAAGATGCTCAGGGGCATGTAGGCAAACAGCAGACAGCAACAGCGGGTGGCCACCTCCGTAAGCTCCCTCTACTAAGCCACCCTACTCCGTACTGGCTCGCTCATTGGTTAGACATCAAAAGCAGCAATTGTCTTCAGTAATTACACTCTAATTCACAATCAGACTCTCTTGCCCTTTAAATAATTAGCACACAACACACAACACTATAGCTATGAATAATAACGACATAGTCTACGTACTTACTATTGCGTTAGTTACTGTCAAACTGAGCTAGCCCATGCCATGCATACTGCTAAATGCACATATTGTACCCTCTCTTATTGTGCTGTGGGCTCTTACTGTGTCTGCAGCTGCAGTAATTTTTCTTTTCATTCCCAACCCATTCTAAACAAACATGACAAACACTGTAGAATTGCAGGCGTCTTCCAGTTTTGATTTCTTGTAACAATCGCCTCTGTAGTTTTGACGTCTCCTGGAAACCGCATTTACATTTGGGATGGCATGTGTACTGTTCTGCCATGGCGGATCGCTCCCGCAGCGAAGTGAGCTGGCATACGCTCCAGATTAAAGCTCCAGCTCCTGCGTCCATCATATCTGATCAAGGGAGGGTGGGGGAGAGAAAGAGAGAGAGAGAGAGAGAGAAAGACGCCTTCTGGTGTGCCCAAGTCCGGCGGCAGAGCCCAACAGCAGGTGGGCTCGTCCTGCAGCCCTCACTCTATAGCCCCCGCTCATCTCCGCTGACAAACTGAAAGAGCCGTAGCGGAACATTCCGGAACTCCTGTTCCCGGGGTTTTGTGGACACATAACCTCTTTGTCATGAATGCGCATAAAAGAATGCTTTTGGATGGGGGGTGTAGAAGCGATCAAAAAATAAAGAGCTCCCCAGAGCTGAGGGAAAGAAATAAATCAATTCTCCACTTTGTCAAATGCCTCCTTCCTCAGTGTTTTGGTGTTGGTGATTTGTTTGAACGTTGGCAGCCTTGACACGTTCCAGACGCAGGGAAAATGGCAGCTTGCATGAAGCAGGGAGGGGGCCAAGCAATTTTTCATGAGTAGACCTCTTTTTTCATGCACTTTGCCCTTCTGATTGTCAAAAGGAGGACTTTTAAGAATACTAAAGCTCTATGTGTGAAACTGGATTGATGTTTTCCAAGGCTGTTTTTTCCCTCATTCAAACCTAGGAGACATTTGACTGAAATATGGAGTATTTATCTACAAAATTCAAACTTGACCTCTCCTTGGTAAAAACAGACAAACTTCCAATGTGTTT
>JAVQKI010390664.1:0-14849 GCA_036025975.1 Nematalosa erebi
TTTTTATTTTATTTTATTTTATTTTTTTCTCAACGACAAACCACACCTCTTAACAGGGTTGAGATTAACAAGAGTTCTGGTTGCCACTCACATGTTCAACAAGGTGTCAGACAGAAAACCAACACACTGGTATTGCATGTAAAGCATAACTTTGTTTTTTTTTCTTTTTTTCTACATAAAAGATCACCCCTTCTGGAGTGTCTCAAGTGTGTCCTTTGTGGGGGAAATGGTGGTCCTTAAGTGCTAGCTCTAGGGGCAGCCTATATACTGTAAGTTACTAAATAGATAGTAGTTATTCCCTGGCATACATTAACAATCAGAAGTCTAGGTCATTGGAAATAGGACATACACATCATTTACACTTGGTAGAGGACAGATCAGTGGTACCCCACACACTACTTGTTGGGGCTGTTGGGGTATTAAATAAAGTGAATTGCCAGTTAAACAAAAAAGGGGGAAAAAACGAATCCTTTCTGATGTATCTTGCAATTCCATGTGTGTACACTGTAATGAAGAATGACTATGTGGACACTTAATGAAAGCTAACTGCTAACATTTTTTTTGTGATTGTCTATTTCTTACCAAAACATATAAAAAATATAAATATATATCAGACAAAACAGTAGGGCACACATTCCGTCTCCAAATTCCGACTCAGTGAAATGAGAGGAAACTTGAAGACCGGCAGCTGATCCAGAAAGCAGAACAATAACACATCGCTTCATTTCTTGGGTGGGTGGTCTGTGCTACCAGGGTGGTATCAGCCAACGAAACACAACTCATTCAGACCGTGTGCATGCCAGGTCCTTTCACCAAGCTCACTCTTTCGGGTTTTTATCTCCTGGTTCCAACGTTTGAAAAACAAAACAAAACAAGAATCTCTCTCTCGCGCACACACACACACATACACACACTAAGGAAGTGGCAATACTATACCTTTTATTATCTCAGATAATAGCTCCACTTTTCTCTGGGCTATTTTTCTTTTATTTCTTGAAAAGGAGACGGTATTTACTTTGACGGGTGTTCGTTTACACTGCCGCTCGGCGGCGCGACCTTGACGTGACTGTAGCAGGTAGGACTGCAGCAACTCTGCTCACCCTCCCAAAAACCCAGAGACCTCCTCACCTCCCTTAGGGGGCAGGAGTCCCCAGGCTGGGCTGGGCTGGGCCATTTCCCACTGCAGACCAAACCAACAATGCCAACAGCTACCATTCTCTCAGAGAGAGCACCTAGACCGATCCAGTCATCTCTTCTGCTTACTCAGAAATTCTGTCGACATTTCGAGACATTTCGTTGTAGTTGATGCATTCCTACCTCAGGTTTCACCAGGGCGGTGCTTGCTTATGCCATCTCTCAGCAAACTGTGAAGAGTGCCACAGCCTTGGTGTAAAAGCCTGGGCAAAAAAAGTGACAAGAATAACAATATCTCTCTGTCTACACTATATACATTCACTATGTCACACCTGCTGTGTGCCGGACCACGGTTTCTTTGTTCAAAAGCAAAAAAAAAAAAAAAAGCAAAAAAGAAAATCGCTGTGCTGCTCTTTTTTCTTTGCAACCCACCAAAATCACTTCCAGAATAATAACCATTGAAATCACACCTCTTAAAGCATGAATGGGTGCTTTGTCAAAACACTGAAATATTGAAACAATAAATAGTATAGATTAAATAATGGTGTCAAACAAATAAATAATTTCCTTAATGTCATGTCTACAATTCTAAAAGGCGCTGATTTCTCACCATGTCTTGCTACCTAGCGGGGTCAGCACTATTATAGATGCCAGACTATTTTAAACCCCTTTTCATGTGTATACAAACAAACCTGTTAGGTATAAAAAATCTGCTTGCATTTTTGTGTTGCTCCGTAGGCAGAGGCTGCTGATTTCAAACTGAAAAGCTTGAGGTATTGTTTCTCTCTCAACCAGACTCAGTGCATAGTGGCTCATGCAGTGGAGAAGAGTCCCTTACCAAACAGGAGAGTCATAATGGCAGTCAAGTGTCAGTAACATGGGCCAGCGCTATGGTGGTGGGAGGCAACAGACACACACACACACACACACACACACACACATACACACACACAGGCCCAGCTGTAAAGGGGGCCTAGAAATCAGATTACATTGCTTAATAAAGTTATAACCTTAAGCAAGCTTTCTGTCTTTTTCTCTGCAGAATAAACAAATTCAGTGCTTTAAGGCAGGGAAAGGAAGAGTGTCTATGAGAGAGTGATGTAAACTTTACCTTGCATCAATTCCAGTGTTTCAAAAGTGAACCAAACTTATGCCCTGTCTCCTACAGCTCTAGTTTCAATGACTTCTGAGATAATGTTGCTTTTAGGGTCAATTCACATGAAACTAACAAACGCATACCACAATGTGGTGCAATGCAATGCAAAAAACAAACAAAAAAACAGACACAACAAACACCTGGAAAACACAACAACTTTGCTGTGGCCTGTGGAGCTACAGTAGCAACTCCATATCAGAACATCCACCCTTTCATTGTTGATGATCATTTGACTGAACTGGCTACCGACCCAAACAGTGCAAGAGGAAAGTAGGCTCATGGTTTTCCACTCTATGAATAAGAGGTGGAGGAGGGGGTTTGCTGCATCTTGCTTCTTGGCTGACAGGAGAAGAGTGTCGGCCATGTGACTATCAATGGAAAGCCTTCACCGTTGCTGTTTAGAAGTGCCTGCAAATCTCTCCAGTTCATCCTGTTGCTGTCAAAGCACACAAACCAGATAGCCACTGAGGAAGTTTGCCACACGAGTCTGGGCCGTATCATTTATTTTCTGGTTTGGCAGACACTCCTAAAATTTGAGCTCATTCAAGCATCATCATCACAAGCCCATAAATCAACCGGTGAAACAAACTCTCTCTGACCTCCGCAATGGCATCAACGGCATTCGGCAAACACAATGAGTGCGGACCTTTCTGGCATCTGCACCACACTCTAAACCCCAGCGGAGGAGAGCACGGTCACCCATCCGGGGGAAGTTTTATGGACCGACTGGGCCAGGTCCAAAACACCACTTTGTCGTACAGCAAACAAACGCAGTTGATGCAAAGAAAGTGATCTTTCTTCATGTGTTTCCCCCAACAACACCAACAGCCTTGTTCCAGTCAAATGTACTGTGACTCACTTCTACTCCCTATCATATCATAAAACAAACACTTGCTGCGCAAGCTACCCATGTGGACAGACGAAAACATTAACACTTGGATGTGTGAAATGCTTTGCAGTTTGGGTCAGATCTGTGGCCAACCTGAACGATCCTCTGTGGGACAAGTCCCGTGTTGTGTACACAACCACAAAAAACTAAAACTAAAACAAACAAACGACAAAACCATGGGCTTAAAACTATTTACAGTCTAAAGGGCAGTTTTCTCTGAAACATTCCATCACGTCATGCCATGAAGGGCAGTTTGGTCTGCAACTAGAACGCCATACCACCATCAGCTAAGCGGAGGGTTTTGACAGGAAAAGCAGCATGGAGACACACAATGAAGTCTCTCTATACAGTACACCATCTCTTGGCTACTCCACTGTGTGTTAAAATGACAAAACTGCTCCGAAGGCCTGATTGCGCTCGACCCTGTGACATGTCATTTTCTGAAGTTCACACGAGTTCTGTCACTGGTGAAGAAAGCAAAGATGTCTCGACACTGCATTGCCTGAGAGGGCTATGGGAGCTACGAGTGATTCATCAAGAAAACTACATTCACACTCTGTCACACTCATAGGCTTGGCAACACCAAAGGCCTCATTTTCCAGTAGTGGGGCTCAGCATCCAGAATGCAAGACCATAAATCTCTTGGCTGTGCAGCACTAGGGCCTGGAATATGGCCACAGAACTCCTTAAACTCCAGTTAAAGTTTGACAGATTAGACAGATGCCAAACCTGTACCCTCAGTGACCCCTGTCAGTGATCTGACAGGCCGGGCGCGGTGGAGCCAAGCTCAGTGGCGAGGCGAGACAGGCGAAAGAGAGAGAGAGAGAGAGCGGGAGCGATTCAGTGCATCATTCAAAATGAATCATCTGAAAATGCCACAGTGACGACTGATTGATGAAGCAAATCAAATTATCCACAGAAAAGCCCATCCCTCCACCCCACCCCCGACCTTGTATTACTATGGCTTCAAATTATTTTGGCAGGACAGTACTATCAAGTTATTTACTTAAGCTTAAAAAGTAAAAACACAGACTCATTCTGGGTATCACATGTAATGTTAATACACAGTGTTCAAACAATGATGGCGACGTTATCTCATTTGGAAATCTCAATGCCAACCTTTTTTTTTAAATAAATAAAGACAGACAGTCAAATCTACCACACAAGAAGGTATGTGTCTAAAAAACATGCAGTGTGTTTGTTTTCGGTGGAACTGCACTGCAATAATAATGGTAGAAGAATTAGTATAAATGCCTTAAAGTGAGTAAAAAAGAGAAGCTTAATTGTGTCGAGCCGAAAAAGGAACGACCTCAGTACAACTGCACAGCACTACTGCATAAAACCCACCAAACTGCACTAAGGCATACCATCACAGGAATTGCACACAGACTGGCCTAGTCCTTCCCTTTACCATTTGTGTTCCCATTAAAGTTCAAGTGCTACAGAGACATTCAGATCCCATGGCCAGTGGATACAGTACATAAGAAAGCACAACTGGGCTTTAAATCACTCACCTGAAGAAACACACACACACACACACACATGCACACAGGCACACGTAGAAACATGTCCAGTGTGTTCCAATTCACCAACTGCCTTAACTATATATGGTCGAACAAAATCAAACAAAACAAGAGTTGATTGAGAAGCTGAGTGTTTTGTTTACGTTGCCATGACGGCAAACTCACGGCTCAAAACATATTTAGTCATTGACCAGAGTGAAATGAGAGCCTGCTTGAACTATGGCGTAAGGAGTTTAAGGTGCATGGTCCATATCTAATGCTTCTAAATAGGGAGGCCACTTCTTTGGACAAAGTACATATTTTAAAAAACAGTAAAACAAGTAAAAAGACATAAGCAAAAAGGATCAGTGAAACATGGTATGTCTTTTCTCCATCTTCTGTAGTTGTTGTTTTCTTTTACATAGACTAATTACAAACTGTGAAGATCCACACACAACTTCTCTGTGTGTGGGAGTGTTGCCATGGGCTTTGTTGCTAGTTGTCGCATACTTCCATGAGATACACATACCCGCGTCGCGACAAGAGTTCTTGGTTCGGTGGTTTGTATGGATTGGTCATTGTTGGTTGTAGAGAGGCTAGCTCATAAGGGCCCTGTCTGTGACTGTCTAAACAAGCATGTGAATCTCGTTATACTCATCGCGGCCATCCTCGTCAAAGTTGGGTGAGTCTTCATCAGCGTCCAACTGCAGAGAGAGAGAGAGAGAGAGGGAGAGAGACAGAGAGAGAGAGCGAGAGAGACAGAGAGAGGCAGAGAGAGAGAGAGAGATGAGGATAAAAAAGGAAGAACGGTGGCTTTTCATTACCCAATCCCGTGCGCGGCTGTGCTTAGCAAACACACTCTCCATAATCACATCAGCATGCAGGCCTGACTCAAACTCACACCACGGAACTGCCAGAATTATGTGAGACACACACACACACACGCGCACACACAGGGCCTCCATTTCCCTGTCATCGGGTGACATGTTTTGCACCCGATTAACAGAGAGAGGAAGAGAGGGAGAGAGAGAAAGAGAGAGAGAGAAAGAGAAAGACAGAGAAAAAGAGAGATAGAGAAACACGAATGAGAGGGTGAGGGAGAAAGATGCCAGGACTGCTACTTAGCATGTGTCACACACCCTCCCTCTCTCCCTCCCTCCCTCTCTCTCTCCATCTGTCCTCCACCCCAAATCCACACCCAGCCACATGAAAGCAGCCTTGGGGGCTGGGCTCCACCCACCGCCTGGAGCTCTCGGTCCTCAAAGATGCGTGTGAGGATGAGGCGTCGCAGCGGCACGGTCATGATGAGGATGAAGGGGAAGGCCAGCGACGCCACCGTGGACTTCACCACCCACAGCAGCACGATGCACAGCAGCTGGATGATGGTGAACATGTTCATCCGCCAGGTCTTAACCTGTAGGGTGGAGACACACAAGAGAGCACATGCCACGCGTGAATAAGTCCTCAGATGTGAGGGGGCAAAAACATCAGTTACAAAACAATGTTGCAAAGCTGAGTCGTAGTAATCATGCTGGCTTAAAAAGATGTGTTTAAATTAATGAATTCACACAATGAATTCACACTGTCTGATACAAAGTGAATTCCAGAGTTTGGGGGCAGACAGACCGCTGAACATCCTGAACTGGCCCTTTCACAGCGAAACAAGTTGGACTTGGTGAGAATGTCATGGATTGGGCACCACCTAGTGGGTACAGTGACAAAATTTCCTCTCTACTTGAGGCCTGTTTGCCATGAGAGAAAGAGAACTTATGCTCAAGTATTCCGTTCATTTTTTTTTTTTTAAATGAACACATAAATTAATAAAGGAGAAACCAACAGTCATAAATCCCACAACAAGCTTGAGCTGGTTCAGATTCGCTCCACCACAATATGTGTACAGTCACGGCACTGCGTTGAGTGATTGTACTGTTTGTTTAAACTGTACAATCTCTCCCTTAGGACTTCTACCACCTACCTTGGTTACATAGATGTGATCAGGGTGGTGCTTGGCGGGCGTGACCATGAGGGTGATGCGCTCATAAAGCTGGATACCAGTCAGAGAGGTGATCCCCATGTAGAGGAAGATACCAAACAGCACGGCTAGGGGGATGATCCGCAACAAATCTGTCATCACGATGGACATGCCTGCAGTCAAAAACACAATCACAGAATCACCAAAGTTTAGTACAGGTATCAGTCATCACTGTGTCACAAAATGGCCGCTAACAGACTTGCATTTCAAAACACGCTACACACTACACAGTAGTGTTTCAAAATCCTCTGATGGACCCTTTACATCATACTTTTCAAAGTTAAATATAATTTTCACCTATAATTATTATTTTTTTTTACATCTACAGTAGGTATTATTTCTAGCTGTTTCTATTGTGTCAAAGAGGCCACTTACCCACAAGAATGGCCACACACATCCCTGTCACCCTCTGCTCTTTGACCTCCTGGATCATGGGCTTCTCCCCGGGAGCTGTGGCCTTGCTCATGACAGTCAGGGCATTGACGTGCGTGACGGAGCGGACAGTGGCGGCAGTCAGCCAGGGCAGGCCGAAGAGAGGGCAAAAGGCCCCAAGGATGACGATGAGGAGCAGGTCCAGGTGGAAGCCGGAGCCCTTCACCAAGCGACGCTCCTTCTTGCTCACAATCAGCCTGGAGGGGGCAAGGGTGTGGAGTGGAGTGGGGTAAGATGATGGGGGAAGCAGAGCAACGTGACTGAGAGCTGTGGCGGGCATACAGCAGATTGGCAAAGCATAGCACAAGCGTGGCAGAGGTAGTATAGAGCACCCTAGGTGTATGGTGGCAAGCATAGAGCTAAAGGCTGCGCTTGTGATCAGGTATCACACAAGATTAAACTTGCTGTAACGCTACATGGGGGAAAAACAATCTGGCACAAGCCAAGGATCTGAGAAAACACTGTGATATGGAGGGACTGGAAAAAATGCCTTTATGCGAAACTTAAGAAGTGGTTAGAAGTTTAAAAAAAAAAAAGAAGAAAAAGACCCTCCTGACCAAGCATGCAAGAAAAGTTAGAGGCCAGGTTCGGGGTGAGAGGCCCCAGCTGGTCAGGAGGGCCTTTGAGGAGGACTACTCACGTGGTGATCTGCGTCTCCATGAAGATGAGGATGAAGACGAGGAGGGCTGGCACGACCGACGCGCCCATCATCCAGACAGGGAAGGGCTGTTTATCGCCAAAGGGGCTGATAAACCAGCCTCGCTTGTCGGGAGATGTGACCGAGAAACCCGAGGGCACGTTGAGCTTCTGCAAACCGCAAGAACACAAGCACTCACATCCCGGGCCTCCAGGGCTAGCACGCTTGCCAAGCATTCACCACAAACTAATACAGCTAAAAAGAAAAGCTGGGTTCAATTACAGAGTAGTATTTAATAACAGTCTGTGGAGAAAAAAAGCAATGGAGAGAAAGAGGAGATCTGTGTGGACTGGCAACTCAGCTGGATTTAGGAGAAGTTAGGGGGGAGAGGGGAGAGGTTGGGGGGACGCAGAACTGATAAGGCTGTGGGTTTACCTGTGTGTAGGTGTCAGGGATGGAGTAGTCCACGACCACAGAGAAGAGGATGGAAATAGGAATGCCGAAGTCTCCAATGATTCTTCTAGCCTTGACAATTCAACAAGAAATAGATTATTTTTTCAAATACTGTACATATACTCTTTAAGAGGACAAAGCTTCTAAAAATCCAGGTACAAAAAAAGATGCACAGAGAAACTATTTTTACTATTTTTTATACTATTACTATATTTGCACTGCTGTTTACCTTCCCGCCTAGGAACCTGCTGTTCCTGAACTTTCTGAGGAAGAAGGCCACAAAGAAAGTGCCGAACATGAGCACGAGAGAGAGCAGTGCCGTGTTGGGCTGGTTGAGCAAAGGCCCGTCGATCTCTGGATGCTCTGGGTCAAAGAGCGCCGCTTCTGTCAGGCTGGCCGGGTAGCTTCTCATCAGAGGGTGTTCCTGAAACACCTGTAAATACAACCATAGCAGCCAGAATACCATCAAATAAGGTCCTTCACTGTAACATCAACATCTTAATGTTTAGAGTAATAATTCACTGATACATCTACAAAAACATGCACGGATATCTGAGAGCCTACCTTGATGAGTTTGGAGAAGGTTTCATAGATGAAGATGAGGGAGATGAGGAAAGCAAAGATCTCTTGGGTGAAAGGAGAGATGTAGCGCACCAGGAAGCTGCCCTCGGCTGCCACAATCACTAGAACGATGAAGATGAGCCAAAAGCCAATCCAGACCCGACCAGTGAGGTACTCAAAGCCCTGAGCGTTACAGAACTGAGCATGTGAATGACAGAGAACAAGGGACAGAGAAAGCAAGAGAGAGAGAGAAAGAGAGAGAGAGAGAGAGATTAGGGTTCCAGTGAGAACAAGAGACGGTTGTTCTGTTTATCCTATATGAATATAACTTCTGAATATAATATACAGTACATAGCAATAATAGTAACCAATACTACTTTGATACCAGTACCTTATAGTAAGCCTCTTCAAAGACCAACAGAGGCCCAGAGAAACCAATGATGAGCAGTGGCTGACCAGCTAACAGTGAGAATATTATCCCTACAGTTGCCGTGGAGACAATGAGCTCAGACACTCCCATCATGCCTTGCGTTTTCTCCCCTGTTCGAGTGACAAGATGGCAGTTTCAGTTCAGATTTCCTTTTTTCTGGCAGAATCCATCCACCGTGAAAAAAAGAAGACATTCTCTCCCACTCACCCAGTAGACCCCCAAAGGTGATGGTGGGTGACAGTGCAGCAAAGTAGATGAAGATGACAGCAGCCAGGCACTGGGAGTCCAAGGCGTCCTTCAGGTCGCTCATGTAGTGTGGATAGCGCCGACGGATGTCGTGGATCAGACCTCCGAAGGGGATCCCAGAGCGCTTGAGAGGGTCCACAGCCAATACATCCTCCTCCTCCTCCTGCTCATCTGTGCTCATGTCTGAAACAAAGTCCATTTCAGATGCAGAGCAAAGAATGCAGTGATTAGGTTCCTTGACATTTTGTACTGGAGACTAGGCTGTTTCAGGATGTAGCACCAAAAGAGTAACTATGAAACCAATTGCATTACTAGAGAACAAGAATAGGAATGAAAGTGTTTGAGGTCAAAGGTCAGCCTCACCCTTGGCTTCTTGTTCTGTTCTTGGCGCTGCGTTCATACACTTCTTCTGCTCCCGCTCTTTCCTTTTGCGGAGCATCTGTTTCTGGAAGGAGGCCACAGTCTTCAGGAGGTCTTTACCCTCCACATCGGAGGGTGGAATCACGATGCTGCAGTCCAGGAATTCGTTGATGCCATTTAACAGGTCTTGGCGATCGTCAGCAAAGTAGGCTACCTCATGAAAATTCTGGAACATTAAAATGGCATAATTAGACATGGACAAGGGAAAGTGAAGAGTGTACCTTTCTAGTACATGGCATATAGTAATAGTGACTGGAAAGTTCCCTTGCCTTGTCTGACATGAGCGTTGAGAAGGACCGTCCAATTTCATGGTAGTCCATATTGGTTTGACTTGGGCCCAGCAGCACAAACAAGAAGCGGACAGGGACTGGCACCTCCAGAACTGATTCCAGCAGAACCGAATCACTGAGGCGAACGAATGCCATGGCAGGCTGTTCGAGGAACTCCATGCAGCCTGCGCGCAAAAGAAGCAGTCACTCACCTAGGTGAAGTGAGGATACAGCCCGAGGGGCAGCCAGTCCCAGTGAACGCACTAACAATACTTAATTACATGACTTCCACTTAAAGAGAGCATTTTGGGTTATGGTCAGGCACGTTTCCCAAAATTGACTTCAAAACCACTGTGACTCTCAGTCTTGCGTATTGTTCCCCCTACTATGCGCTCATGGCCGAGCGCACTGTAAGTCGGACATACTGGAGCCCCATAAACAACCTTAGATGACAGGCTCAACCATCTGTCCTGGAGACAGACAAGATGGAGGGGAGAGCGTTAACGGACTTACCCACGAGGACCACAGTGGCCTCAGCATCTTTGGGAATCTTTGCCAGGAGCTTCATGGACCTGGCAGCAGCGTGGCTGTCGGCAGGAAGAGGGTGGAGCGATTTCTTTTGATCATAAAAAAGAGCAAGCCAGTGGTCAGGGAAAAAATGTGTGACATTCTGATTTTTGTAGCGGTAGTAGCAATGGAAAGCTTTGGCAGGCAAACGAGCATGCAAAGGGCTCCCTCTTTACAACAAAGCAAGAGAAACGGCACGTATGCTGCCTCTAATGGCAGGGTTCAAGAGGAATCTCTTCCTCCTTGTGTCCTAACAACGTGACACACCTGCCTCCTATCAAGAAGACATGACAAAGGCACCAAATGGTAAACCACTTTCAATAAATTTAATACATGCAGTTTTTTTTGTTCCCACAACTTTTATGGGCTGTTCCAAATTTGCCAACATTTTTAGCCATGGGGAACATTAAATGTTTCACAGCTAATGCATCAAGAAGTTTTAACAAGAAGCACCTGTAGACTGACAAAGAGCTCTAATGCAGCACATGTGGGGGAGACCAGGCTTTCAGTGGGCCAAGCACTACCGGCCTACTCTACACACAACCACTTACATCTCAGCGCAAGGCTGCAGATCTCCAGTGGGCATTAATACCTGAATGTCAGGCATGTAGTTCCAAGAGATTCCTCGCGTTACACCAGTCTGGCATTAAAGAAGCCGCACCACCACTCACCTGCTGTGGTGTGCTGTGGCCTCCTCTACTGCCTGAGCAGGTAGCGTGGCATCAATCTGTGTGACTACTTGCTTGCACATTCCCCAGTTTCCAGCATTAACGCTCTGGAGCTCTGAGCCCCTATGTGACACATAGCTTACTGCGCGACAGCCAAGCCACTCACAAATAAGCTCACAAACACCTCTTTATCATGGTCCGCCGCCTTGCTACTGCGCCTCTCAGAATGGTCCTCAGGTACCAGGGGCAAAGCAGTGTCCGGCACGTGGTTATGGTTACGGAAGCTACCCAGGCTGTTGACCGAATGGTTCCGGTGGAAAAGGCCCTCTTTTTCATCGTTTGGGTGGCTGTGGAGGAGAACACAATGATTCGAATGATGTACAGTAATTAGAACAAGATAAATGGGCTGTTATCAACTCTGCATCAACTCTACTATCTCCCCAAAATAAGCGGCACAAGGCCAGTCATAAAGCATTCTCTCACTCTTTCCAGTGTGAGACCAAGATATATGTTGATTTAAGCCCTTCGAGGAGGAAAAAATTCCCCTTGATTATGAATAATAGATATTGAAAAAAGGCAGGTTTCCATCTCTGGTTAAGAGATTTGCAAACCAAAAACAAACAATATCTCCCCATAAAAACAATGAAACTGCAAACCAAACCGCATATCTCGAGCCGGTTCAGGACAAATGTGCCAAAGCAATCAATAAAGACATTCTTAAAACGACAAATATAAATACGTGGTTCGATTGCATCAAGGGATATTTGATGGGAGAAAAATAAGTACTCTAAGAAAAAGCAGACCTCAGAGACATAACTTAAGAGAACAAGCAGGCCTGTCTGAATGGCACTCGATACACGTTTTTTTTTTTTTAATGTGGTGAGCTTAGCTGAATCCCCCCCTTCTCCCTCCCTCAGAGTCAGGCTCGATCCAAGGCGTGAGGCGGACCAGATGGAGCCGAGTGTTCCTATGGGCCGACGCCTCGCACAGACAGTTTCATCACTCCACCGCCCTCTCCAAGCCAGTGACATCAGCGGCACTCATTAAGACTCCTCGGGTCCCCGTTAGAGCGCAGGCCGACAGGCGCTCGCCTCCGCAGGTTCACAAAAGCGTGAGAGAGAGAGAGAGAAAGAACGAGAGCGGAAAAATGGAAACAAAGAGAGGACGGCAAAAAATAAATAAAACAAAGAGGAAAGGTGTGACACAAAAAAGGGATTGTACGCACCCAAATTCCAAGAGATCTTTTAAAGAGGAATGACTAACCGCCATGCTAAGTTATACTGCACCTTGAAGTATTTCTTTCCACTTCATAAATACATATCTTGGAATCGTGGGCTAATTAGACACTTTTTCCCATGGAAAGGCGTTGATGAGATGATGGGAAATGTTGCAAATTTGAGTTGTCACTGATGGCTTGTGTGTGTACACTACAAATTGGGTTTGTGCTCCTCTGCATGGGACCGAGCACATTTGAGTGTATGTGTGTGCGCATGTGATTGCGTGGGACTGTTTTATTGCTGGGCAGTGCAGCCCTTTGCAGTGATCCCCTCTAAATGAGCACAGGTGCTGCCATCTGGCCCGGAATGGCTCGGCAGGCTGAAGACGGCCAAATCGCCCTCATAAATGAGCCTATGTCTGGGAGGAGGAGGCATGGCAGGAAAAAGGTGGCAGTTTGATGCCACTTCTGATTCTGACTAAGGTCCAAACTATTACAAACCGATCAGAGATCTCATAGAGACCCATCCAAAGTTCTTATGTGGACTCACCATCTGTTCTAAATGCTTCCATTCTGAACTGCAGAGTGACATGCCCAGTCCAGTTCACAGGAAAAAAAAAAACAACTACAGTATATTTTGGTTCCAACTCAACACCAACTTTTCAAGTCAGGTTAGTTCTTTTGTTGAAATGCAGTGAACAGTTTAACGTTACCATTGTGAACATGAATGGATCTGTTTTTCTGTTGGTGGAAAAGGGCTAGTAGAGCGCCTTTAGAAGTCCCTATATGGACTCACCTACCGTTTCGCAGACCAAAGTCTTTAAAGCTTCTTCAGAAATTATTTTGATACAGGCTCAGCACAACCTAAGCCCTAACCTTTTCAAATTCAATTCAATTTCACATAAGAGCTCATTAACTGTTCAATGTCAAGTAGCATCTGATTCTACCTGCTCTCCAAAATGGACACATTACAGATACTAAGCACCCTAAATCTGATGTATCAAAGGAAAGGTCAAATCTCTCAAGCAAAAAAGCACAGAAAAGCAAAGTAACAGTGACACTTCCAAAGCACTTACATCAGTCCCAACACAGTTGAGCACACCATGAGTAAGTAAGAGTCCAACTGTTTAGCAGTAATAGATCAATGGCACAATAGCTATTCCAGAGATGTCAAGCCAGAGAACTTTTGATTAACCCCACACACCAGCTGTATGTTATTAATGGCCTTTATTAATTTCCCAAAGGTATGCCATAATCAAAACCAGTATCCCCACATCATCAGCAAACCATGAGAGCATCCCACTGAGCCCAGATGGGTAGGGCCATGCACTGTTAATGTTGTTAGTGCACTGACACACACACGCATTCACAGATACCATTTTGATGGCACTGCGCGGTCCAGTTTGGTAACCTGGGCAAAATGCTCATGGCTGAGCACAAAAACAGACAGAAAGAAAGATAATAGGGAGAGAAGAAAGGGAGAGAGAGAGAGATACTAGAGTTCACAAAGGACGTCACATTTCACTTCTGTGCAGAGACAGAAGAGGTCAAGTACCAGTTCAGGAAACAAATGCTGCACTTCATCATCCCCCTCCCCAGTCTAGCTGTCACCTACAGTATGATGGCCATTTTGGGAATGACAGACGCCCTGAAACGCTCCTACAGAGCAGCTCTTTTCAGAGAGTAGATAAATAAATTCTGATAACCCTGATCATAACTCTTTTATTTATTTGCAAGCACCGCTGGTTGTGTAATCTTTTTTCTTCGATCCAGCAGGAAGCCAGTGACAGTAGTGCTCCTGGCAAATGACATTGGCATTGCAGCGTTCAGCGCGGGTGAATCAATCAGGCACTCAGAGTGGGGCTATTGATGGGTGACCCTCACTGACCTGTGTTTGAGCAGCAAGGCCCGCAGAACATTGGCTCGGTCTTCAGCCCTTATTTGGTCCGAGATGATCATGGTCTCCACCACCAAGTGGGCAATGCCTGGAAGAGTGGTCTGCTCCAGATCCAGCAGTATGGCACCTGTAGGAAGATCCAAAGGCCAAGAGAATTTACAATCTCTTATATGACTGATGACCTCAAAATATTTACTGTAGTTAAGTTTAAATTTAAAGCACTTGAAGTGCATTTGTCAGAACACTGAACAAGCATTTCAGTTTACAATCACTTGAAAATCACTGCGATGATAAAGCCTACTGTACCTATATGTCACTGGTGCCCATGCTATTTAATAAA
>JAVQKI010390732.1:0-11628 GCA_036025975.1 Nematalosa erebi
GTAATGACTTGTCACTTTCTTTAAAAACATACAGCATCATTATACTGTAAAAGCACAAAATGAAGTAGGGTGCATGAGAGTTTGTCCTTTTTTAAACTCCTGGATAATAAATTAACCCCTTTTCTAAAGGCAAACATCTATCTAGAAGGGTTTACATTATCTGAGGATGAGATATTTTGACTTGACCTCTTCCCAAGTAGCTGGCAAACTTTTTACAGGGCCATGAGTAAGTCAGGAGCCTTTAGTTTGGTTACATTAGTTATAAGCTGTCCACTGAATCTGCTGTGGCGGTAGACAGACCCATAAACAGAATGACGGCTTGAGCAGAAAGACAGATGGCTTTGGGCCTGCTCTTGGCTGTGAACAGGTGGTTGTCAGCGTGCCACGCTTCATTAGAGATGCCAACTTGGGCCCTGTGTTTGTCCCTCCAAAAAAAAAAAAAACCAACAAAAACCCAAGAAAAATATGATCGGCCATTCCGTTACCACACTTGTTTCACAAACACCACGCTCTGGCACAGTGGACCCCGCAAAGCTGTGAAAATGTATTTGATTATCGTCTGTTTTACAGAGCCTGTTAGTTTTCTCTCTTGCCACCCGAATGCTAGTTTAACACATTTCTGTTACAGCAATCACATTACAAAAGCCTGTGGTCTCTTTTATAGATGAGAGGCAGCACACATCTCCAACACTATTCTTTTTATTAATGCAAGCTGAAAATAAACCATTCTGTGATGTCCCAGCAACGTAATGGCAATGTAACAGAAATGTACACAAGGCCATAGTGTTCCTGAGTGTTCACTATGTGAGCGATAGCACTGCAACGTGTGCTCTGTGTTTGCACATTTGGGTCGAGTTCATTCTGTCCTTTTGTGTTGTCATAATTCAGTCAGGTGAACATAGCTTGGAATCCTTTACAACCTACTGCCTTCTCTCCCTGGCAGATGGAAACACACACATGCAGAGAGAGAGAGAGAGAGAGATGGCATGTAGATTAGATTCCCCATGGAGATCTCTTCCCACGCCGAATGTCACCCACCATTAATTACACATGTGCCTGAAAGGCCTCCGTATTGTTTGTTGTTCCAGCGGGGGAATCAAGGTAAAGGCGGCAGTGGTGTATGTGCAAGGAAAAGAGGGAGGAGAGGGAGAAAGAGAGGGAGAATGAGAGAGAGGTGATGGGGCTGAGCTCACGGCGAGATTCACCGCTGAGCGCCATGAGAAATGGAGCCCACACCTGCCGTGTTCCGCCCACCAGCCACTCTGAAATGTCACGAGAGAGAGGGAGAGAAAACAAAGAAGATAGTCCAAGTGGGGGTGGGGGGCCGTGGAGAAGACAGACTAATAGAGCATGGGGTGAACAGAGGGAGAGGGAACAGAGCAGGCAGACCTACAGAGAGAGGGTGATAAAGACAGGCCAAGGACCGGAGGAGGTAGGAGAGGAGTGTGTAGTGTGTATTACATTCTGAGTTCATTCTGGAGGCAAGGTTTGGGCATCATAACAGGGTCAGCATCACCTTGCCTGCTGCGACAGTGAAACAAAGCAGGTTTTTTTAGCACGCCTCCTCGCGTTCCCTCCTCTCCCCTTCTCTCCTCTCCTCTCCTCTCCTCTCCCCTTCTTTTCTCTCCTCTCCTCTTCTTCCATCGGGCTCCAGCAGTACGCGTGGAGTTGCTCGGCTCAGTGACACACCATTGCCAGTCCCGGCTTCCATTTTGTCAGAGATCTACCCTGCTGCCTCCTCCAGCCCTGCTTTTTTTCTTTCTCTCTCTCTCTCTCTTTCTCTTTCTCTCTCTCTCTCTCTCCCTCTCTCTCTCCCTCTCCCTCTCCCAGTTTCTCCTCATGTTTTTAGTGGTCAGTCTGCACAGTCTGCCTGGAAGTGATTCACTTGCTGGCGCTTTTCACATCACTAGCTGTTGATTTATTTTTTGTCTTATAACAGTTGCGTGCTTATAGACCGTCAGTAAACAAATATATTTTGGGGTCTTGTTAGGTAGGTGTAGGGATGAGTGAAGTATTTTTTTTTCATGGGACGAAAGGAAATAAACAGGTGACAGGCCTACTTGTTGTGGAAGCGTTTGTTTAGTCTGCATTCTTGACATGATATAGAGAGAGGGATGGGCATTGAAGTAGATCTAGAGTGTGGATGAAAATTGGAGTGACTATAACATATATTGTCCTTGACAGGGTGTCTGGTGGGGAGCTCTTTGACCGGATCGTGGAGAAAGGATTCTACACGGAGAAGGACGCCAGCAAGCTCATTCAGCAGATTCTGGATGCCGTGAAGTACCTCCATGACATGGGCATTGTGCATCGCGACCTCAAGGTGAACTCATATAGAGCGAGTGTGTGTGTGTGTGTGCGTGTGTGTGTGTGTAATGGTGGAGGCGCTCACCTCTAGCTCACTCAGTGAGTCCATTAAAGTCAAGTTAAGTAACACAGGAAAGATAATCTAGTTACAAATAACTGAATCACACAGGGCTAAATGCCACTGTGGTGTTTTTAATACAGAGGGTGTTTTCTGTGTGACTGACTAGCAGGCAACTTTATTATGTTATGCAACGATAGCATTGGGCTGTTTGTTTCCTTGTCCAAGGCTTAGAGGACCTGACTAAATTAAGCTCATTACTTTCCTCCCGACTAACGAGCCCATTTGTTTACAGGCGGTGCAGTGAAGTGTGCATAGATTGATCCTCACATCAGATGGCTAATTAAGTAGTCTGGAGAGAGTGTGTTGTGAGGGAGAGAAAGAGAGACTGATGGACTGGGGGCGGGGGGGTGGAGAGTTTCAGAAAGAAGAGAAGATGCAAGGATGGTGTTTATGAGTAGAAAAGCCAGAGTAAGCAAAGGCTGACCGGGAGGCTGTAATGGCTAGATTACTTCATCACATTAGATGAAGCTTCACTACACTAAAGCTACCTGAAGACAAAATGTAGCAAGCTAAGTTGCAAAAAATGGCAGAAGTGGTTTACTATATGTGAAGCTACTTAATAATTTACAGAAAAGGCCTATTGCACCTCTCATGCAACCAATACATGTCATTATTGCAATGAACTGATCTCCAATGCACGGCCTAGATTAAAGGTTTGCTGCTGGGAGCTAATGCTCTGGAAATGTAGCTTATGGGAAAGTTATCACACTACATGATCAAAAAAAATAACTCGGCTAATAAAAAGCTGTCACATTCAGAAAATAGCTTACTTCAACCATGCTTCTCAGAAATGTAGTTAAACTAGTTGCTTTGTTACTTGTAGTGAATCTGCTGCCCAACACTGTAATCCATGCAGTGAATTCAACGAGACCCAGTTTGTTGCATTGCATTATCATGAGCATTTTTAACTAGAAAACACAATAGTGTATTAATTGACTGGGGATTGATTGATTAAGATGCCTGATGAAGATCCAGAAGGATCGAAACGTTGTGTGTTTTTAAACTAAATAAAGTTTAATTTGTTTGGAGCATAAGCCGCAGTGTGCAGACCTACCTCCTTCCATTTTTAACTAGAAAACACAATAGTGTATTAATTGACAGCATAGGACTCTATGAGTGCATGTGGCTTGAGGAGATAGGATTGTATTTCCTGACTTTCATGACTAAAAATTCGGTTGAGGAGGGCAGCTTTGGAGGACGCTCTGACCTATGGGTGTTTGTTCTCTACAGCCTGAGAACCTGCTCTACTACAGCATGGACGAGGACTCCAAGATCATGATCAGCGACTTCGGCCTGTCCAAGATCGAGGGTTCAGGCAGCGTCATGTCCACTGCATGTGGTACCCCAGGATACGTAGGTACGGAGGAGAGGATAACCAAGCAATGCTAACTCGCTGTCAAACACAGACACACACACACACACACACACACACACACACAATAAATACCCAAGGTAATCATTTTACGAAATACTATCAGAAAACCATTCCTGATGCCTGTCCGTCTGTTTGCTTCTCTCTCTCTCAGTCTCACTCTCTCTCTCTCTCTCTCATACACACACACACACACACACATACTTAAGGTCATCATATTTCAAGTTGCTATCACAGGATCAAACCGCTGTAATGCATGTAATAAGACACTCATTCCTCTATGCGTTGGGGTAGGGTAAATAGTAATAACTCTCTTAGTCCCGCAGAACAATATCAAACTACAGGCTTGAATGACTGCCCTTCAGGGTCAGACAATTATGCTGTTTGTAAACCCTTACCAGATACTCCCTTAGTTCCTCTGCAGAGCCCTTATCGCTAACACAACAGTGATACACCCGAGCGATAAAAGTTAAACAAGCTCCGTGTCCGTGCGTAGTGGCAGGTGGGAACAGCTGAAGTGTTTTATGAGGAGGACCTTGTGGGGTCATGGTAAACAGCCGGTGTTTTCGGAGAGCCTGATTCATGCAGTAGTGCCTGCCAGCTAAGAAAAACCCTTCGAGCATCCTGTGACCAATCGAAGTTAAGAACCGTGCGAAGGCAGTAATGAAAATGCTGTTGTTACATTATTGTGTGTGTGTGTGTGTGTGTGTGTGTGTGTGTGTGTGTGTGTGTGTGTGTGTGTGTGTGTGTGTGGTGTATTTGGCAGCTCCAGAGGTCCTGGCCCAGAAACCCTACAGCAAGGCAGTGGACTGCTGGTCCATTGGCGTGATCGCATACATTCTGTGAGTGCCCCTCTCTCTCTTCCTCTCCCCGAGCCTTTGAGCTTATTGCAGCAGCATTGTTCTCCGACTGTCTCTCTCTCTCCTACTCTCCACTCGCTCGCTCAAGCACCTCCTTTTGAGCTCCAAGGCTCGTATTGCCATTGTTTATTATCCCGATGCACTCACACAAATTAGTTCTCTTTTAATGAGACGTCTGATTAATTTTCATTACCGACTAATTAGGTTCTGCATCGACCAAAGTGGTCCACAGCGGTCGGAAGGGTTGCTGTGAATGTGTACTGGCTTCAGGAAATAAATAGGATGTTCTCCGAGAACTTTATTTCACTGTGTTCCTGTGTTGTCCTTTGTATAGTCTCTGTGGATATCCTCCGTTCTATGATGAAAACGACGCCAAGCTGTTTGAACAGATCCTCAAGGCAGAGTACGAGTTTGACTCGCCTTACTGGGATGACATCTCCGATTCAGGTAGTGTGACACATTCTCTCTCACACACATACACACAAACACACACACAGAGAGAGATAAACACACACACACACACACACACACACACAGACAGACAGACATGCAGACACACACACACACACAAACACAATCTCCATCCATATTCTTTGCAGTCCAGTATCCATTAGCTCCTTATTTAGCTAAACTTGTCAGCAGTTTCATATTACTGGAAAAGCTTCCTCTGAACTTCAGTTCCTTTGATCCCTCATCCAACTGTCAGTTTGTCTTTGAGATTAGCAGTAATGCTCCAGTGTCAAAGTGAAATAATAAGTGAGCTCTGCGAGCCCACTGCAGAAATGAATACTGAGATCATCTGAGAAGCGGACATTTTTTTCTCATGCTGGCTGTGTTTTCTTCCTGTTTGGATAGCCATGTATGTAGCAGTTGAAAATGCTGATTATGCGGTGTGTGAGGTGTGTCCTGTGTGCTGCTGTGTTTGCAGCTAAAGACTTCATCGTCCATCTGATGGAGAAGGATCCCAGACTCCGCTACACATGTGAACAAGCGCTTCAGCATCCCTGGTATGGATTTCTGTGACCTTATTGCCTACACCCACACACACAACACTTACACATACTGAAGGAGAGAGAAATGCTGACACATGTATACACAAAGACGTACACAAATGATATACGCACAGACCAGCAGACACACACACACACACACACACATACACACACACACACGGCACACCACAGGGCCATTCTTCATCCACTTTTCAGCACAGTGCCTTATATAACTGCAGTGATTTATGGCTTGCGGGGCTGTTAATTGGTCAGTGTCAGAGTCTGCCTGGGAATGTCTGCGAAATGAATTCAAATCAGTACCCCAGACTTCCCTGTCATATTTCCAGCCACAGTTTCTTCCCTGGCTGTGTGTGTGTGTGTGTGTGTGTGTGTGTGTGTACATGAGTGAAGGGCCTATTAGTACTAATATTGCCTCATATCTCACACAGGATTGCTGGAGACACAGCTCTGGACAAGAACATCCACGAGTCTGTCAGCGCCCAGATCAAGAAGAACTTTGCCAAAAGCAAATGGAAGGTAAGGACCAACCCTACTACTGCATATCCGCTGCCCCCTGTAGGCCTTCACACTGCATCAGACCTGTCAGTGTTGTGTGTTAACTGAAGAACAGTGAGGGAACTCGCTGTACTCTTTCACCATCACTGCTAAGGAAGAACAGAGGAAGGCCATCTCCCTGCATTATTTACTTCAGCTGTCAGCCACTTAAGGGGCAAATACACACAGACACACATGCACACACACACACACACACACACACACACACGTATCCAAGCACACATGTGCTTTGCCTCTGGGGAACCCATAATGGTCCCTGCACCAGTTGTAGCACCAGACTTTCCCCCAACGGAGTTACGCAAGAGTGTGTACGCAGAGTGAATGGCGATCTACCCGACCTCGGATCCCAAACCCCCATGCGGAGTCTGTGTTGCTCTGGATACAGGCATCTAGTCATCATCTAAAAGTACACCTGGCAACATTTTATGCAGTTCTTAGGTTGATTTACCATATTCATAGTCACTTTGATTGTTAATGGCCCATTATGGGGTGAATGAAGGTTCTCTCTGTCCCCTCTAGCGCTTATTTGCACAGTTACACCTACAGATTTTTGACAGGGAGCCAATATCAAACAAAACCAAAACTGAAACGAAGTTTATGACCTTATTAGTCAACATAACTCTTCGAAATGATGACTTGCTTCCTGTTCTGTGGTTTGCAAACAAATCCACATTTATTGGTGAAACATTTCAACGTTTTTAAAAAGGTTGACGACAGTAGTGGGAGTTCTGTAGGTAAAAAGAAATCGCAGGCTTACGTGGTATGACTTTAATTTGAAAAATTCCAGTGCACTGACTGTGTGCTTTTCCCTCGCTTTGTCGTTTCCCAGCAAGCCTTCAACGCCACGGCGGTGGTGCGGCACATGAGACGGCTCCAGCTGGGCACCAGTCAGGAGGGCCCCAGCCAGACCAGCCTGCCCAGTCCCTGCCACGCCACAGGGCAACTGCTGCTGCCCGAGCGGGATGAAAATGAGGAACAGGAGAACGGGGAGGAGGGCGGTCAGTAAGTTTTAAGCGTGTTTTTTTTGTCTGTTTTTTTAAAACACTGATCTTATTTTAACTGGTCCGGGTCAGTCTATTTGCACTGTGGTGTCATAATGCAGAAAGATTCCCCACCTGGTTATGAACTGAAATCCACTGACTAATTTGTATGGAACTTTTCTACTATTATGTAACTTGCTTGCATACCATAGCTGGCTTGATTATGAGTGCTTCTAAATGAAATATCAGAAGAACAGGACTTAACATACGGCATATTCATGTTGTTGAGTTACATAGCACATGAAAAAGCTGTGAATTAGTTAGTGGATTTCAATCCATCACTTGCAAAGTTGTTAAGTTTTTTTTGTTGTTGTTTTTAATTATTTAGTGTACATCCATGCTGAGATTGTAGAGCATGTTGATCTCTCTCTCTGTCTCTTATTGTGTCACTCACTCATTTACTCTTTTACTTCCCTGTCTGTGTCTGTTGTTCAGAGGCCCGGTGTGAAGGCGGCTGTTCGGAGGTGGCCAGTGACGCCCTGCAGAACTGCACCTACCACTGCCACCCCACAAGTCGCGTGTGAACGTCTTCGCGCCGTGCCACACCGCACCGTGCCGCCCCACTGCCAAAACAAAACAAAATAAAATGACCTCAAGACTGTCCCTGTTTCGCATCACTGGAGCCTGACACTAATCCCCAGTCTGGCCAGGAATATGGAGTGTTGTTCCAGTGCCCCGCCACCAGGGAGCGCTGCTGTGTAAAGAATCCAGGGTTTTTGGGAGGAAAGGGACACTACTAAACGCCAATGGAGGGAGTCACTTTAGGCCGACAGAGGAGAAGGCACACAGTGTAAAGAGATGGAAAGATAGAGGGAGGGAGGGAGGAGTAGGAGAAGGAGAAGTGTTCCTCAGTTGGATCATGGGTAATTCTTTGAGAGGTGGACAGAGCCGTGGATGTTGTACTCATCCTTTATAAAATTGTCCTCTGTCTCGATCTCTATGTCTATATGCAGCATAGTGTTTTTAACGGTTTCATTTATTTTCAAACAAAAAAAAAATGCTCTCGCTCTTTTTTTGTTACTGGCAGACAAAAGCCCTGGCTTGACCTCTGTACCTCATGTCTTTGGGTAACTTTTGCTTTTACGGAGGATTGGTGTCCCAGTGCAGAACAGTAGGAACGTTCAGGGTGTGGGTGTGTAGTCATATATGACTCTGCATGAATCTTGTGTCTTTTTACCTATCTATAGGTTTTCTTTTTCCTCTGAGCACAGATCGCATTGAAGTCACAACCTTAGTTTGTATGGGTAAAGCCAGGCGTAAAAAGCAGGTACGATACACGCATGTATACATTCCTCCTTGACACCGTGTGTGTGTGTGGTCCATGTTTCTCTCAATGTTGACTCATGAGTTCTTCCTGTGTCCCTTCAGGAAATTTGACATATTTTCTCAGCCGTGCTGCATTTTCCTGTGTTGGAGTATTGTGTCCTTGCAATACCTTGTGGGTGTGTGTGTGTGTGTTTGTGTGTGTGTGTGAGTGTCTTACATTTGGATGAACCAGCTCAGCTTATCAGACTCTGCAGTGCCTTCAGGGTTGCAGTATCAAGTGTTTGCGTTTTCTTTTTCGTGTCATTCCAACACATGTGGTCTTGTCAAAACGATCTGTATTATGAAGTGGAAAAAAGTCGTCGAAGAGCACATCAAACTTATCATTGCTTTGTATGTCATTTAGACAAGGCCAACGTAACTTGTCAGTATAGAAATAGCACTACATAGGCAGTAAGTTCACGTGGCCACTGTAGCAGTCGGCATTTAGCTAGATGCAACTTAGAAAGTGCCCCAGTCTTAGCCAAACACCCTTTTCATGGGGACACGGATCATGTCAAACTCTTATATTATAATACTAGACTAAACAGAACCAGTCAGTGTCTGAAAGGCTTTGTCTCTTCCTGTCATAAAACCAAACAGCCAAGCATGCTCATGTTGTAAGCCTTTCAGATATGTTTTTTTTATTATTATTATTTTCCTTGGTGGATTGCTTTTCTTTCATGCTTCTTCTCGCATCCGTACTCCCATTCATGTTTTACACAATTGGTTGTGTACAGAGCAGCATAAATTAAAGAATGTACATGTTTTATCCTCTGGCCTCATTTTCTTATTTCAGAGTTTTATATCACAGTGTTGCTCTGTTGCTATGTTTTCAGTTGCACATGCTCCACTTGTGTCCACAGTCGATGTCATGGCCATTGTTTTATTCCCATAGCTCCATTCACATTGCTGATGAACTGAACTGGTGCATCAATGCAGTGATAATGCTGGTGTCTAACAATGAGGAAATGCAACCGTCAGGGCACAGACATAGATGCTGTTTTCCAACTGAAACACACACAGACATATACACATCCATACACAGACACACAGACAAGCCAACAGCCTAGTCTCCGAGCAGGTCATAAAACTGAATTAAGGGCATGTACATCTCTGTCCAGTCCAGCCTTATGGCTTGTTACTCTGGAAAAAGCCTCTCAGGCAATCATTTGAGGGTTCCTCTGTGCTTTCTCTCTCTCTGGGGTGACCGCTGCTTTGAGAAATCCATCAAGGAGAGAGAGAAAGAAAGAGAGAAGGCTGTAGTCCACAGAGTTACATGGGGGTGGGGGGTAGTCCATCAACGGTCTGGACTCTTTATTCTGTGTCAGACTGGGTCCAGAAAACAAAAATAAGAAAAACAAACATTAAAAAAAGAGGTGTTGTGATTCTAAGATTCTGCATGTGTAGAATGTGAGAACAAACTAAATGGAAAGTGAAAGTGCTGTGTCATTTATTTGATGTTGGATATATTATTTCTATTTTTAGCACCTTATGTTGTATAATTTGCGCTGGGTACTTGTGTGAATGTCAGTTGTGTGTGTGTGTGATTCTGTCGGTATGTGTGTGTTGCAATTGTTCGTATAGGTGGTTATATTGTGAGATTGCTTGAGAATTAGAACAGAGTTTTACCAAATATTACAAAGGGATGTTTTAGAGAAGGAACAAGGTATGTCTGTATCGCCCAAGTGCAAATGGCAATTTTTGACAATGTAAGCACTTATTCATATGCAGTGGATACCACATAACAAATAATGAACTCCAATTGGTGAGAGTGCTAACTAACATTTCCTTAAGAAAGCCCAGATAAACTCTAGCAGAATTTGCACCACCATATATCACTGAGGCAGAAATTTCAGTGCAACACTCCTGAGCTTCTGTTAAACAATGATGCAGTCACTTCTTACCAATAAGCTACGCATAGATGAAGTGGAGGATGTCTAGTTCTACATTTTCCTGATGACTTGAAAATGAAATTATTTAAGTTGCCTGATGTTGTGGCCATTGTCGTAGGTAATGTGTGCTGGTGTTTGCTTGAGTGGTTATATGTAGCTTGTGTGCTGTGAAGCTTTAGGTATTGAGGAGCACAGTAATGAGCAACCAGACCACCCTTTGGCAGGACATACCACAGCATCACAAAAAATTGACTCTTCAATGAGCCTATAGGTCCCCAATTAAAACGTATGAGAATAGACATTTGGGACACCCATTATTTGGCCTTGATTTTTTGCTGGGCTTGTCTTCATGTTTAAGTTTTGAAGAATGCTCTACTTAGACTCCCTATGAAATTATGTTTGCCTTGCAATTCCTTGCAAAGCTGAGGTGGTCAACTGTATTTTTTTCCAACTTTCAGGGGTATTACTGGTATGTTTTTACTTGAGTGTGTGGTGATTGGTTTGGCAACATTTTATTGCGCTGTAAATACACCGTATGGCAGAACAATTCCCTGCATTGTTGTCTGCATGGTGTGGTTTGCACTGTACATGTAAAGATAAGTAAGTCTTGTATACACCATGGAAATATTGTATTCAGATAGAGTATATATTATTTTTGACAAAATGAAGTGAGGAATCTTCATATCAGAATTGTTTGTCAGCATTACTTATTCAAGGACATTTATTTCATTCTCCACCCAAGAAAGTATGTTTTTGACTCACTAATGTGTAGCAAATAAAACTCTGCAGATTAGAAGGATTTCAGGGCAAAGCCACCTGGTTATTTTCGATGCTAAGTGGTATTCAGCACCTTGAAGAGGAGAAATCTACTGCAGTCAAGGCCCTCTCCAAGCCCAGCCAGACACTGCTCAAGGCCTATTTTTGTACAATCCTCTTTGTCTTATTAAGTTTCCTTACCATGCCCATACATTGATGAAGTCTGGACGTGGAGATGGTAGTGATGTTCTGGAAAAACAGAATGATTGAATTTGTTGTAAATTTGTTAAAAGTATTGAAATTGCCATTTGTATGGGCCTACAGTAATGTACTGTGAGCAGAAGTATAACGGTTCACCATATCGATTTTGGTTAAATGCTTTGACAAAGACCTTGGTGCTTTTGTTG
>JAVQKI010390773.1:2500-10368 GCA_036025975.1 Nematalosa erebi
GGGAGGGTGAGTGAGTGAGTGAGTGAGTGAGTGAGAGAGAGAGAGAGAGAGAGAGAGAGTGAGAGAGAGAGAGAGAGAGAGAGAGAGTGTGTGAGTGTAACTGAGTGAGTGAGTGAGTGGGTGAGTGGGTGAGTGAGTGAGTGAGTGCACATGTGTGCTGAGTCAGGGTTGAGGGCTGAGCCCTGAGGGGTGGCCTCTGACCCCTGAACACAAAGGCGTTCAGAGACAGCATGCAGCCCAGTGGGGGACTGGCAGCACAACTGGGCGTTCAGAGACAGCATGCAGCCCAGTGGGGGACTGGAGGCACAACCAGGCAAAAAAATGGAGGCAGGAGGTCCGAGAAGGTGTAAACAGCAAACACTCCCTGCACTCAACCAACAGGTTCCTGGACATCCTCTGAACATAGCCGATGGGAAGGCTGTAGTTGCATTGCCAATAGGCTTGCAGTTATGTAAAATGGAACACTACATGTTATCTCCTTTCTGATCTGTGCTTGTGATAGCAAATGACTGTGCCAAGCTCTACTTTGAGTCATTGTAAGTTTGCTGTTTTCTATGTGCACATTGAGAGTGTTGAAATCAGAATGTCTAATCTTAACAGCCATAAGGCAGCTTATGTCTTTATGTTTCAACTTGGCCTGACTCAGCTGTATGGATATGATTCAGATATTTTGAGGTAAACTGAGCCAAAGTTATCTGTGATAAAGGTCTAAACCCCCCAGACTGAACACACAGAGGCTCCTGTTGTACTTTCTCCACTACAACGCACCCTTTGAAACGTTTGTTTATTTTGTTTCTTTTGTTTAAGTGATGCAGGGAGGAATCATTTCCTCCGGAGAAAGATGTGGAGGAGAGCGAGACCGGCGCAGAGCCTAATTGGAGTCAGAGAGCGACTCTCCAGCGACTCGACTGCACACACAGCGCTCAGTCAAGCCCTCGGCCCATAATTGCAGCTAATCACTCGACCTTTGACCTCTCTAATTACTTCCTATGAGTGTGCATTGTTAACACTTAGCCCTGTTTTTTCTCCCTAGCTAAGCAAACATTTAGAGAGCGAGTTTAGAGGCAGACTCCCATGGCCTTATTGATTCAATGCTGAGAGAGCCATCAGGAGCCTGCTATTGACAAAGGGAAATGAACAATGAGGACAACATTGCATTCATGCACTCTTATCTCAGCCTGACACTTTTGTGTTGTTTCAGATCTGGCATTAGCTAACCCACTGTGTATGTGTGTGTGTGTGTGTGTGTGTGTGTGTGTGTGTGGAGAGGTATTAACACATTCAGAGGAAAGCTGACTAGTTAACTGCAATCAATCTGGAGGGTGACTTCATTTTGAGGAGATTTGTGTGAGATTCCAGAGGGGCCTTCTTTGATTTCCTTGGAGAGGAGGAAGTGCTGGGGATGGATGTGTCACAACACATTACAGTCCACTGCTCTCATTTGCCACAAAGGGGTTAACATTAGACTAAACGTGATGGGCAATGATCCACTCCAGTGGTTGTGTGTGTGTGTGTGTGTGTGTGTGTGTCAGTGTAGTGGTAGTCATCATGTGTGCTTGCAAACTCACATTCATGCACATTCAGTCGAGGGCATACGTACACACACATACACTCCATAACATGTAACTACACCGCTTAAAATCATAAAAAATGCATGCCCACACACCTCCATGCCACACACACACACACACACACACACACACACACAGACACACACACACACACACACACACACACACACACACACACACAGGCAGTTATTTCTGTACCGTGAGAACGGCTTCAAACATGTGCCTTCATGTGGTGAGTTTTAAATAATTCATCCACAGCCTATGGAATGATTACACGGTCGCTCATTAGGCATTAACACTGGGATCAGAGCACCGTCTGAGTTAAACGGCCCCATGGTTCCCCCTCCTCAGTGATGCAGACAGAGACTGAGGCCTGAGTCTGACCTCCTAGACTGCAGTGCGCCTCAGCGTGAAAATCACCACCCTCTGCTCAGTGGACCAGGTCAAGAGAGACAAACAGGAGATAGACAGCGCTTGAGATTTCAGGAATAGGCATGAACTTTGACCAAGATGCTTTAAATGACACGGTTCATACGCCTACAGTACCTCATTTCAAGAGTCATGTCACAAGCTGGTTGTCTTTCAACTGACTCCAATTTCCAATTTGTCCTGATGATGAATACCAGTGAAAATGAGGTCTCAATCAGGATCCTGTGTTATTAAGCGCCTAAATAGGTCTCCTCAATGTGTTTCTTTATTTTTTTTTTCTCAGGAGTTTGGGGTTAGCCCTGGAGGGTCGCAATTAAACAAAGCGTTTTATTTTTAGGAGCGTGGCCTTGATACAGCTGTTTCCTCTTACGGGGCTCCGGGAACGACTGAGTCTGGTCTTTGGGCCCCAGTGCTGCACTGTGGGGCACTGTGGTGTGGTGTGGGGCACTGTGGTGTGGTGTGGTGTGGGCCAGACCAAAGCTGCCCTGTCTCTGTGGGGGAGGCCGAGTAAATGGCAGCTCTGCGGATGATGGTCGGCCGGCACAATGCAACCAGCCTATCCGGGCACTCTGCCCAGCCGAGTGAAGTGGTTTAGAGAAGAGTCCAGAGCGCCCTAAAAATAAAAGTACTCTCTCTCTCTCTCTATTTCTCCCTTTTTTCTATTTCGTTCTGCCTTATTTTCTAGGCCTTTAACCGTCTCTTTTTCGGTTTCTCCATTCTGTTATTCTTTCTTTCTCTCTCTCCTCTCTGTTCTTGTGTAACCATTTCCTTCTCTCTTCTGATTTTTTTTGCCTTTCATTCATTCCATTTTAAAGAGCCCAAAAAAGCTGATGCCACAAGATTCACAGGTCATAGTCTGAGGGTGGAGATCAGCCAGCCATGTCTGTCTGTCTGTCTGTAGATCTGTCCCACCCAGTGGGCCTGGGCTTCTGCTTCAACCACACCTCAGGTGATAGTCTATGCTATACTCACTGTGACCATCCCAGTGGCTCTGGGACAGTGGTGCTCATCGCCGTCATTTATAATAACAAACGAGTGACAGATTTTACAAATGAACAAGATATGAAGACACACTGCCCAGTGCAATAAAAATAATTTACTGCTGTGTGGATAAATTCAATGGTGAATAAACTGTCTGTGTGTGTGTGTGTGTGTGTGTGAGTGTGAGTGAGAGAGAGTGAGAGAGAGAGAGAGAGAGAGAGAGAGAGAGAGAGAGAGAGAGAGAGAAAGAAATAGAGATGGCAAAATGGTGGTGTGTGAGTGGGAGCGGCAGTCGACTCAGACAGACACCGACAAGCACACACCAGAAATATGCACGTACGGTACTGTCAGAGGTTGCAGGCCAGTCTGACTGCACTGTGCAGAGAGCGGGGGAGAAAAAGGAAACAAAAAAAAGAGGAAGAGAGGTCTCAGCGTCTGTCCTCACGTGCCCCGCATTCCTGGGCCACTGCCCCAGACTCCATGTGCCGACTATCGACCGCCGCTCGCCCTCACCGCTGCGCTGCGTTGCTCACCAGAGCCGGCAGGCCTGGCAGGCAGGAGCGAAAGGTATCCATGGCGCCAACTGAAGACCCAGAGGGTGGCAAAAGTATGTGACTTTTCCTTTTTTTTTTTAAATGGCAGGAAAGAAGTCAGGAGAGCATTCCCGGGTGACCTTGGGACAGATGAAGTATTTATATCTCTCTCTCTCTGGGCCATTTAACATGTGGAGACACCCAAAGCAGAGCTGGGATCTGGACCCAGACGATTGTGTGGAAGTAAAAACCTCCTTTGATAAAAACACTGGCTGCCATGATACATGTCCTCAGTTTATGTGAGGAGTGTTGTGAGACACAAATACACAAAACTAAGAGACAAGAGGCCTCTTGCCTTGTTTTCTATGACAAGTCTCTGTTACACTTCTCTCTGTAATTCCAATGCTGTTCTGAATGTTTAAATAGATACTGAGGCACAAAACTCTGAATGTTTCCCTGCACAACTTAATTGTGCTACTATCAACAATTGAGCCAATAAAGGACTTTAACTGGACTATTCTTCTTGTCCAGGTATATATGCACGAGAAGAAAATCACATTTTTTGCAAACCCTTTTATTAGAGTCAGGGGCGGACTGGGACAAAAAATCGGCCCTGGCATTTTGGCCTGGACCAGCCCACCATAAGATCACAAACAAACTGCATGTGATAATTTTTATTGATCAGGAATGTAGGTGGATACGTTTCTATGGATCAGGACAGGTTATTAGATTGTTTAAAGAAGTAACCATGATGTGCCCAGTTCTTGTAAACCTAAAACAGTACCAGCCATTAAATGGCACTGCTGCACATTCCCTGGGGACTTACTATACTGCATGTGTACTACAGACTATGTCTAAGACTACTGTGTAGTAATGGCCACAGCGCAAACCAGAAACTTTGAAAAATGGTAGGCCATGCCCATGAACGAAAAAATACATCAATAAAAAAAAGTATCACGGTATGAAATACCAGCTCAAAAGCATTTCACAATGACCCGATGACAAGGGGACTGAGAATTCATGTGGGTCTGAAATCTGAATTAACTTACCAGGTTCAACTAATGATAATAGCGCATGGTGGCTTTGATGACTAATGTCTAAAACTTTCAAATGACACGGATTATTTACCATGTAAAATTTACCATATTTACCACGCTATTTACCATAGTGTAAACTACATTATGATTTTTAGCCGAATACTTTTTTGCGCTCACTTTCTGGACAAGCCGTTTTGCTGGTATTTGCAGAAGCCTATAGCTTTCTCGGACTTTTGAAATCGCGTTATGTAGCCTATTAACTTGTCAATGACAGGATTTCAGTCACGTAAGCCTTCAGCTCTGTTCCGCACATGCTGCACTGTATGCTGATTTGGTATTGCACGTGGATGCATGCATTGGTGTTTCATTAAGTCGTATCGACCAAATGTTACAATTTCGTTCAGCTAACTTGCAAACAGCTAGTTTGCCCACCATCAATTGTGGTTTGAGGTCATCGGCTATATAGTGGTGGTCAACTAGGCTACACCTGCACTCAAATGTAAGACAAACGTGGTCATGAAGCAAACCTAGAGTTATTGTAGCATTATCATAACTTTGCAAACAGCCGCCACCACTTCTGTTTAGGTCAGTTTTATCAAGAGTGAATAAACAGTGCTTTGAAAGCAGTTCTCCTTACCACAAGGTCTACACTCACTCATTAATCTGTCTCTCCCTCTTCATCTTGCTTTCTGTGTGCATGCCAAAGCTGGCACCACCACCACCACCACCACCACTATGGGCTATCTGAAGAAGGGAATTCTGTACATCCCCGTGAATTTGGCACATCAGGCAGTAAGCGTCTCCATGAAGGGCCGGTTTCTTTCTTCGCGCGATTTATCTGCGCCCATATTGCATTTCAATATCTCACTCGACTAACGTTAACAGATGCCGACATCGCACACCACACATCCCATGTAATTGGGCTGGCCCAGAGTCTAAATTAAGAATATAATCAAGTCCACGTAGCCTAGTTAATGGTTTGGTCAGAGAAAATGCTTACTTTAAAAGTACTTTAGGCTACGCATTATGAAGAGACCAAAGGCGTGTAGGTCTGTATGGCCAGGCACGTATTCTGGAGAAAACCGAGTGGGCTGCTGATCCAAGGCAATGGGCCGAGCAGACAAAAAACGGGCAGGTACCCTATCGGCCCAAAAAGCACGTCAGCCCACCGAGAAAAACGCCCGGTATGCCAGATGGCCCTGATTAGAGTATTTGTTTCTTAAATCTTGTTTTCTCATTTTCCAATATGCTTTGCTACTGGTAATTGCAACTTCATTATTTCTCTTTTTGCTCTTATTTTTATTTATTTTTTACTCATTTTTTTGAAGGCCTAAAAGTAAGTCTGCTCCATCACGCCACCTTCATCCGACCCCTTGCTTTGACAGTGAAATGTCTGGGGCGGTAGGAGATAACGCAACAAAGGAGACCACCAAAACCACCGCAGCCAGCGCTGCTGCTGCTGCTGCCCCCGCTGCTAGGCCGCTGCACTCTTTCCACAACAGTGGCTCTTTGCTGTGGCCGGGGCTGGCCCAGGCCCAAGCCCAAGCATGTGCGAGCCATGAGGGCTCTGCCGCGGTCTCCCGCTGAGCCCCCCGGTCCGGCCACATCACTGGAGCATCCGCCGTACAATGCTTACTTCAGGAGGTGGCGGCTGTAACGCTGTAAAGCAACAGGCCTGCTTCCCATTAGGTTGTGTGTTTGAGAGAGGGGGAGAGACAGCGAGAGAGACAGAGAGAAGGAGAGAGAGAGAGTAGGATGGGCTTATCATCGCTGGAAGCCATAGATGGGGATAGGGTACTAGTTTAGGGTTACTGGCATGGGGCACAAGGGGTCCATCTCCAACCCCCCATCACCACAACCCCCCACCCTATCCTGGAATTCACAGATGATAGGGTTTGAAGTTGGCTCATCACTGTGCCGCTGCCACGTGCTGATTTCCCTATCGCTCATATGAAGTTACAGGTTGGTGCAACCACGCTTCCATGGTTGCTTCAAACACCACCCGATTGCTCCACCCAGCCTGCCCCACCCCCCCCCCCCCCCCTCTCATTCCCAACCCAAACCCCTCTCTATCAGCAGAGCCTCGTGCCCTTCTCACTGCGCGTCCCCTCTCCTCTGGATAAGAATAACACCTCAAGATGACAGTCACAGCGTTCATGGACACGACATGTCCTGCCTGAGGGCTCTGTGTCCTCTCCATCAACTATTCTCCAAAAGATATAGAGACAAGAAAAAACATTGAAAAAAAAAAAAAAAAAAAACTTCAAAGTGCTGGTCACAGACAAGTACAATGGCCTGTCGGTTTCAACCAGAGCAGCGAGGGTTCCTGTGCTCCTTTCCCTATTATGGGACGAGCAGTGACAAAGACTCCCTCGGAGGGGAGTGTGTCTGAATATGGGACGCCCTGACAGGGTGTCAAGAGGGATTTGGCATCTCATCTCCTCCCATGCCTTAACCTGGAGGAAGCATTCCAGGGGGTCTCACTGGGTTAAGCATTTCCGCTTTCATGTGGAGGTCAATTTGAAGTGTGTGTGTGTGTGTGTGTGTGTGTGTGTGTTTTGAGAGTATGGGGTTGCATTTTGGGAAGATGAATAGTATATGTTGGTGCATATAGGGGTGCACATGACAGTGTGTGTGTGTGTGTGTGTGTGTAAGAGAAGGGGACCTGGGAGGCTCCAACCGCAGTTTTGATAATGGGCTCCACAGCTCTTTGTGAAAGGAAGGAGGGGGGACCCTCCCACCTTAAGGACCCTTGCATTCTCTCAGTGACAATGTGCTTCCATCATGGCCTCCCACTCAAATAGCTGCAGAGAAGCCTTTCATCCCATTGTTTGCCATCTCCTCTTTGACAGGCCCAGAGCAAGAGCAATGGGTTGTTAGCTTGCCCCAGGCCCTCACCCCTGTCTTTTTTTCCTTTTTTTTTTTTTTTCTTTTTAACCTCTCTTCACTATGCCGCTCCGCTTGCCCTGTCCAGCCGAATCAGTCCCCAAAACTTTGTTGTGGTCAAGGGGTGGTGTGTGTGGGGGGGTGGGGGGCGTTAGGTGGGGTCTGCCTGGGCCAGGGGTGTCCAGGGATGGCATTGTTCCCCTGGGCTCATTACCAAGACAGAGCCCAAGCAGCCCAAAGACACAGAGGTGCTCTCAGGCCCCCGCATCCACACACGGATTGACAGCTCAAACTGCGTGAGGAATGCCATGGAAATCAGGGGTCGGTTTCCCAACAGCATCGTTGCTAACTTCCGTAGCTACTTCCTTAGTTTGAACTATGAACTTACGACACAACTGTTTCCCAACGGCATCGTTCGTACGACGCAACTA
>JAVQKI010390796.1:0-10501 GCA_036025975.1 Nematalosa erebi
GCGACATTTTTAAAAGCGCTCAGGAGTTTTTTTCAAAAACACTCTGTATCATAGGAATATAATGTAAAACATCCACCCGCACCTGAGAAAAAAACTCCTAGTGTGAACACCCCCTAAGAAAGGCGCCTCTGCCTCTTCCAACTTTTCAGGATGAACTAGTTGTATTTCCTGGCTGCCTTTTTTAATGATAGTCCTCTGCCAAAAAAAATAAATAAATAACCTCCACTGGGAAAAAATGCAGTTCTTCATCACATGCTGTAATTGCACTCCATATCAGGCCTATGGCAGTTTCCATCAGAATGGACTTGCAGTTTTATGCTTTTCCCATAACCACAGTTAATATTCCCAAAGGAGTTGATTAACATCCAATCATTTTGGGTCATATTCACAAAAAAATAGCTAATCTATCTAGGTTAGATGGTGCGACGGTTCATTTGTTAATTATTTTGTCGCTCTGTAGCAGTAGGTTGGAAATGAAAACGCTATTGCGCTTTAGTTTTCAGTTAGATTAGACAGATGGTAGCTGATGGCATGATTTTAATATAATGCTAACATGCATTTGGATGTCATTGTCAGTTTTATTTAAAAATCAAAGTATAGTCTACTGTAGGGAGCGAAAGCAAAAGGCATGTGTAGTGAGTACAAATGAGATGTTGAGAATATGAAGTCCGGTTACTCACATGTTACACTGCAGAAGGACAGACTCGGTGTTCACTTAATAGCTACTGTAACTTTGTGCTCCATCTTTCGCGCAGAATAATGTGACGGTGTATTATCACTCGCTGAACAGTAGCCGTATTCCACTCGCCAAAATAAAAATGTACATGCTATTGGCTCTTGGCAGGTGCTAATTTTGAGACCTGGTTGTATGTAATGTATTGTTTTGTTACGCAAAATATTATTGTGGCATCTTGCACACAATTTTAGATAACAGTTTGCGGGAAGCCATGGAAATTTCATTCAAAGGAATGGAAAAGTTTTGAGTTTTTGTTTGTGAAAGTGGGTGGGAATCCAGAAAAGTTAGATGTGGTCCGATTACTAGTATTGTCAGTTTCCTTTGCTTTGAATTTTAAGATAACCCTTTGCTTAAAGGTGAAAGGTGTGTATGAGTGATTAAAACTCTCTTCCTTATTTCTCCAACTTCTTTCTTGTCACTCCCCATTCCAGAGTCGGTATCCGAGAAGCCCTCCTCCCTCTCCTGCACGTCTCAGTCCTCCTCTTCCTCTGCGTCCGTGGCCAGTGCTGCCGCTCAGGCCGGCTCGGCCTCCGTCTCCACGGTGCCCGTCTCCCCAGTGCTGCAGTCGCCGGCCGCGCCCACCCTGCTCCAGGACCCCTCCCTCCTGAGACAGCTGCTCCCCGCGCTGCAGACCGCCCTGCAGCTCAACAACGCCAGCGTGGACATGGCCAAGATCAATGAGGGTGAGTGTGTGTGTGTGTGTGTGTGTGTGTGTGTGGGGGGGGGGGGGGGGTTCAGAAGGCCTCATTAACTGTGTTACCATAAGCAGTCTTAATATGAGTGAGTGAGGGAAAAGTGATGTTCTTATCTGTTGTTATTTACTTCGAACACATTTATCCCAATCTCTATGTGAAGGTAATGCTGTAATGGCAGGACAGTAGAGCACAATGCTCACGTACTCTGAATGATATTGTGAGATACAGATGCTATATGTTGTAAGAGCTCTGCAGACGGTTATTGGACGGTTATTGGAAGAGAGGAATATACATACGAATACTTATGCCGTTATGCAGTTGAATTTGCAGTGTGATGTAGGGATCCTTGCATGGTTTGTTTACGACAACAGTTCAGTCCACCTCTGAGAGCTTCTGAGAGATTCTTAGGCTCATGTGAGGTGTCATGTGTTACTTTTTTTATAGGTGACGGTGGATGAAGAGGCTCAGTATTTTCTGTTGCAACGTGTGAGCCAGCGGTGTTAACCGTGAATTGCAGGGCCCTTCCCCAGCAGACCTGTTACGCTTGCCATAGTAGTTAAACTCGGATCTATCACCACACACACACACACACACACACACACACACACACACACACACTTCATGGCTAAAACAGCCCCTCGGCTGATCTTCATTCACATCTCTCATAATGTCTGGAGCAAGGCCATGTAACAGTGTGATTTCTGTTCAGCTAAATCTTGCGTGATTTGGAGCAGCTGTTTGCCTGTAATGTCACCCAGCTTTTATAGGCTTCAAGGTTGGACTCCTTCAGCTCCATCTGAAATTGTGGAGTTCCAGCGATGGCCGCTGTGAAGCTTGTGGTTTTCCACTGTGCGGTTGGGAGGCAGCGAGTGAGCGCGCATAAGAAAGGTTGGCCGGCACTGGTAAACATTCGCACGACAACTCCGTTGGGAAGAGGCCGAGCAGGACAGCCGAGGAATGTCTGCTGTTGACTTTTCCACTTCCAGACCTATTTGATGTCGGAATTTTTTCCTGTGTGACCCCAGGAAGCTCCTCAAGCGCCTTGAGTTTTATTTGAAGGTTCTTTGGTACTATATGTTAACAGTGTGGTTCTGGCTTAAAGGCGCTATATAATTCCCGCCCTTCGCCCCTCGTCCGTTCTTTTGTTTTCCCCATCTGTCTCTGCCTCTCTCTGGTTTTGCATAACTGGATGTGACACGTTAGGCTGTGAGCCATGACTGGAAACTCTGGCGTTGAGTTCTACTGAGCAGGTTGGATTAGCACAGGCCTGGCTGAGGTTGCGGATTTAAGGCCGTGTTGGCACACAGGGGTGCCAGGGCTCGCTTCACCATATGATTAAGAGCAAAGCAGACTTTTAATACACAACTGAGAATTTCACCTCCCTGCCCTCTGATGGTTCTGAACTTGGAGATGAGGTGATCTGTTTTTTTTGTTTCTGGAAAAAGAGCTGGTTTTGGAGCAGTTTGTTTGCATGATTTGTTGACACTAGGGTGTTCCATTAGAGGTGGTTATGAGCTGATTTTCTGGTTGTTTTTGCAGAGGAACTAGGCTCTAAACACTGGTATAATGCAAATGTTTGTTTTTTTTTTTTTGTTTTTTTTTTTCTTCACTTACTTTTAGTATTATTTACAAGCCCCCTCTCCCCCTCAGCTGCTGAGTCATTCTTAGTCCTCTGCAATTGATGCTTGCAACAATACCATTGAAAATATACAGTGCTCAGGGATACAGGTGAGACTTCACTTGACCTGACTTGATGCGTTAACTTGTGGCTTTTCAAAGAGCACTTAAATGTTGAAAGATGTGATTAAGGCTCTGCTGAGGTGCTTAGATGAGCTATCCTCTGCCATGTTTACCTGGTATTGCGTTCAAAAGGCATACCTTAGCAGGCACTCCTCAACCCACATACTGGTACGATTGTTTGACTTTGTCTTGCTGTCGTTAAGGGAACATGGCTGATAGACACAGCATCTCTCAATTGCATTGTTAATGTAGCAAAAAAAAACGTGGCCAAATGTTTTTGGAGTCATGTAGCAGTGCTGGTTTAAAGAAACGCATGCCAGAATTTGTTCATAATAGGGAAATGCATTGTGTTCAACCCATAGTGTGTTCACAGCCATGTAGGATGTCGGAGGGTTCATTAGAACTCAGTTGTTAAGGGAGGCAACGTCAGGTCTGCTCGAACGTTACATCTCGTACCTCCTACTTTTGAAGCCGGCACTTTGGAAGAGATATAATGAAACGTACTTAAAACGTTAAGATTTAGAATACCATTTAACACATATAAACAGTATAGACCTCCTCCGAGCTCTCTGTTCTTCCTCTTAAAGCATGTGTCCTGCTAAGTGTTCCATGACCCAGTTTTTTTTGTATTGGATTACAGCTACAATTGCATCCATATTTTTTTGTTTGTTGTCAAGTGAACATTGTTTCATAGGAAGTTGGGACATTCGGAGTGGTTACAAAGTATGACCTCCAACATCCTACATGGCTTTGAACGCGCCACCAGATTACATTGATTAAAGGAAAGCTCTACAAATGAATGGACATTCCAGACATTCTAAGTCAAACAAAAGCATTTTGAGGGTTTTTAAATCATGTTAAACAAAGCCAACGCCAATGTCAATCTTATAAGGCCAACAGACCTTCTCAGTGGGGGATTCTTTTAAGGCCTGGGCTGTAAGAGATACTTCAAGACACACACCAAAAGACCTATCTTATGAAGATGATGGCAGGCCCAACATTTTTATGTCAGCCATTTCCAATATGGGTTGCACTGAATAATAGATTTGTTGGATTTTGTTTTGCTACTGTAGATGGCTTTCTTCAAAAGATGTAAAGCAAGCAGCTGCCCTCACTGAATATATTAAATCGGTCATTAAACAATTACATTTTTGAGATCGATCCAGTTATTGCTAGTTAACCTAGTTAAAGCTGGTACTTTGTGCATGTGTGTAGTCATACTCCTGCTCTAGCATCCTACTGTTCAAGCTCAGCATTTATTGCTGTTCTAAGATCAGCTAATGATTGTGTGTTTTGGCACTTAAAGGCACTTCATTGGGTCTCCCTTAGATTCTGCTGCTGGTTTTGAGTAACTTTTGCTAGCTTTGTGGCCCAGGCTGATGTTCGGTTCCAATCAAGGTTATCCAAGTGAAGCTGCTGTGAGATCTGTAGAGTTCAGTTAATTAATGCAATCCTTCTTGTCTTGCTCTCTCTCTGTCTCTTCTTCACACCATGTAGTTCTGACAGCAGCCGTGACTCAGGCGTCGCTGCAGTCCATGCTGCATAAGATCCTCACGGCCGGCCCGTCTGCCTTCAACATCACCTCCCTGCTCTCCCAGGCTGCCCAGCTGTCTAACCAAGGTAGAGACTTCCGCACAAACACCCACGCGTACAGCCAGTCCTCCTGCCACCTCAGGCTGCTGAGCTGTCTGTCCACACCACACACACACACACACTCTTTCACATTCACACACCCACTTCTCTCTCATTCTCTCACATTTACTGTTGCCATCATGATGCTACGCCTTCCAGTGCTCAGCCGTCTTCCTAGGAGGTCACTGTTGCTCTCTGGAATACCCAGATTGCATGCAACTACATCATACAGTTGCAGTCAGGGGGCCGTTAAATGTTAAATGCTCTCCTGATTGTGTGTTTGTCTGTTGCTTTCCCTGGGCAGCTCAACAGTCCAGCCAGTCGCCCATGTCTCTGACTTCAGACGCCTCGTCACCTCGCTCTTACGTGTCCCCCCGCATCAGCACCCCCCAGACCAACACCGCATCCCACAAGCCCCTGCTCAGCACGCCACCCGTCGCCACCCAGACCAAGGTGACAAAACCTCTCCGATTCTGTCTGACGTGTGTCATAGCAATGTGTGTTCATGTAGTTCCTCAATGAGTGGCTATAATGTAGTGTCAAGTATCTAGCTTGCCTAACTCGTTCAGTAGATGTTGTCTTGGATTTCTTTAAAGGGTTTCTCTCTCTCTCTCTCTCTCTCTCTCTCTCTCTCTCAGGTGAGCACACCTGTTGTGAAGGCTAGCTCTCTCCCTCAGCCCTCCTCCCAGCAGCCTATCCCCACAGACAAGCACCATGAGACGATCAGCTCTCCCCGCACCCTGCAGAGACAGAGGTCAGCTCCTACACTGCTACACAGTACTGTGGTGCACCACGGCATTAACAAATGTCACCATACTCCGTTCTTTTTCATTGGTACCTGGCTTTAGTAAAAGCCATTTTTTGTGATGTTCTTTTGATATCCCCTGGCCTGTTCTTTTACTGATGAAGGTTCTCGCAGAGGCATTGTTATCAGTATTGGTGTCAAGTATGTGCATGATATCCAAGTCATCATTTTTGTGTTGTAAAAACATGCATACACACATGCATGTATCTGACTGTACACATGCTTAATGAGGTGGGTCTTAGATTTGTGTGACTTTGTGACCGAGGTGTTGGATGGACAGCTTCCAAATGTTAAGCGGGAGCTAAATTTGGTGTGTTTTTGCATGTGTTTGCTGTCTTAACTGGTTACTGATGCCCTCGGGCTGAGCATTACATTGCTCTATGAATGAGCTCACACCATTTGCTGTTTGTTCGTACATGTGATTATTCGTGCTGAGATGACATATGGCCTATATTTGTGCTTCCGCCCCCTGCAGAGAGATGAGCACACATGTTTTTTGAGACCATGGTGTGTGATTTTGATGGGGTGTGTGTGTGTGTGTGTGTGTGTGTGTGTGCGCGCGGGCACATGCGCTTGCAGTGATTTTAGTTAATGTTTCTGGTGCTAGAAATACTATGAACAAGGGCCTTGGAGGGAGCTTGTGCCAGCCATCCCTATGTAAGCAGGCTAGTATGCGCACATGCGTGCTGGAATGTGGGTCATGTGTGTGTTAGTGTGTAAAATGTGCCCCACTTCCTCCTGCTCCTCCCACACAGCACGGGGATCAGGCTCTGCAGTCTGCCTACTGCAACCTGCTGTGGTGTGGTGCAGATGGCCGTCTGCTCTGGAGTCAGGAGCTCAGTGTGGTCTGTTGTGAATGGGCTGCTTAAATAGGAGTTGACAGCAGACCCTGGAGAGTCTCTGATCTCTGCCTCATTATGGGCATGTGCTCATAAAGCCGGCAGAGGCTGCCATCTAGTGGTGAATTAGGAAATTTCACATCTGCATTGTGGCAGTGATTGAATGGCCATTTTTGTCAGATAGGCCGATGACACATTTTGTGTCCAGGATCTTCTTTCAGTAAACCTGTAAGATGGGTGATCATGCATTAATATTGGACACTATTGATAAAAATGAATAGAATGATGCAATATGGTAGCATAAGGTCATGTTGAATTAATTTGCCAAAAAGACATGATCAGACTTCTCAATAAGGCTATCCACTGAGGTAGTTATGTCCAAATCGATAAAAATTGTGCCGGTAAGGGGGAGTTGGACCTGGTGCGATTCGTGGCATCGCTTCTTTCCCTACAGTGACATCAGACAGGTCAGTAAGCAGGCTTACAAGGCACAGGCATGACTTGAAGTGACGTCAAGGTGAGCTGTCTAACTAATTTGGCTACATTGAAGTTCATGCTATATGTTTAGTTACAACCTAGGGGTAGAGGTCATAACAAAAGAAGGAGGCAAGAGGTTAGATTTCTATCGAAATATACACCAAAACACCAAATCCAACACAACAAACAACTAAACAAGACAGTGAATGTTGTTTGGATTGGAATGTCTTTGAATGTAGTGTTGCATGCTGAACATCCAAGACAGAATGGCCTCCCTAGATGGGAGACGAAGCGGCTCTTTTAACTGCAGGCCAGGGCCCACTGGTGTGGCTGATCAGCAATTAGCTGCTCTCAGATACAGCCACACCTGCAACAAATACACAGACACAGCAAGCTCAAGGCTTAGCGGGTTGGAACCGCTCATACACTAGGCGCTTAATTCAGGCTAAAGAGATGTTGAAAGACATGATGATGCAGGGTTGAATTCACTTACCCCTAGGCTGTTTTGACTAGTGTTTTTTCCGTCTGGACTGCTCTGTGAAATGTCCAGCTAGCAACTTGTTACCATTGAACCCTGCGTGCATGACACTAGCCTGAGCTGACATTTCTGTTCAGCAGTCTGATAGGGTCATTTCAGTGATCAGTGCTAGTTCCATTTTGATACTACAAAATTACTCTTTTGGTTTTCTCAAACGCAAAGATAGTTTTAAAGACAATACAGGCAGTTTCTCACTTTGTTGCAATTTTGCATTACATCACATTTATGCATTGAACAGATTCTTTTATCCAAGTGACTTGAAGAGGATTAGCATTTAAGCAACAGCACAATTCAAAAACGTACTAACTACTAAGAGTGCCACTTGCTAACAGAAAAATGGCAGGAGATGAAAGTGCAGGGTTGTGATACAAGTGCAGTAGAGGGAGAGTGGGGGGTACATTGTTAAGTGTATTCCAGGTTGTTCCAGCAAAGAGAGAGACTCGGAAGAGCTGGACCTTTAAGAATGTCTTGAAGGTGGAGAGGGTATCTGTTGCTATGGTAGCACTTGGAAGGTCATTCCACCAGCATGGAACAACAGATGAAAATGGTCTGGATTGACCTGTGCAAGGTGTTGGCAGTGCTAGGCGACAGTCCTTGGAGAACCGAAGTTGCCACAGGGTCACATGGGGCTGAAAGGTAGATGGGAACAGATCCATCGATCACCCTGTAGGCCAACATTAGTGCTTTTGAATTTGATGCCAGCAGCTAGTGGTAGCCAGTGGCGCTTAAATGAACAGAGGTGTGACGAGCTCTTTCGGGCTGTTTGAGAACCAGACGCGCAGCTGCATTCTAGATCATCTGTAGCAGTCTCACAGCGCAGGCTGGAAGACCTGTTAGGAGGGCATTGCCATAGTCTATTAAGTTATAGCCAACAAGTCGGAACAAAAGACTGGGAGACGGAGTATTCAAATCAGGCAATGTGAGCAATGTTTGGTCGCCCTGTGTTGGATTACCAACCAACCCTGATGTTTGCTTCTCCTAGCACCTTTTTGCTCAACTATCCCTTAGACCAGGGGCGTCAAATTAGTAGCTAGTGTGCCACCTGCTTAAAGGTAACTCTCCAGAGGGTCAAAGTGTAAGTCAGTCTCTTAATATAATAACATAAGGTGTTCAACTTAGGAAACACTGAAATCAGATTCAGACATCATTCCCTGCCTTGGACAGAGAAATGTTGAGTCTGTAAAACCCAGTCTTAGACCCACAATATGTCACCCATTATGCCAAAACGTACTAGATGTAGTTCATCCCTCATCAGTAGAAACCTCACACAATGTGGTGGTAGTGTTTAGGGACAGGCTGCCCTATTTTGTTTTTGGGTCCAGTTCATGGAGCCAGGACTCTGGAAGAAGTGTAGGTATTTTGTAGATTGCATAGAAGATCTAGCAGATTGAAGACGTAGGCTACTTGCTGATTGTTACAAAACATGTTGCATTAAGAAATCGATTGACATTGCCTACCCTGCCCTTATGGGATGGTAAAAGGAGCGCATCAATGGTGGGTCACTGGGTTTATTCCCTTGGCACAGGTGTAAGCTACAGAAAGTCTGGCCAGTGGATCTCTGTTAATTCCTCTAGGAAAATTGACTCACACATTTAGCCAGGCTGTAATTTGTGTCAGCTTATGTGGTAGATGTGGCTTTTTAAAAGCTTTATTTTTCTCTTATTTTGCAGCAGTCAAAGAAGCCCTTCCCCTGGCCCCAACCATGTTGCCCCGAGCAACAGTAGCACCAATAACAGCAGCAGCAGCAGTAGAGTGGGTGTGGCCGCCGGGACGAGCGGAGGTGCCCAGGTGGACCCCACAGGACGGTCAGCGTGTTTCACGCCGTCCCTGGCGGCCCATTTTGACGAAAACCTCATCAAGCACGCACAGGGCTGGCCTGCAGAGCACGTTGAGAAACAGGTACTTCAAGTGATCTAAAAGATGATTTTATCGACTAATGTCTCATCATGGATGCATTAGCATTGACTCAGAACGTTTGTCTCATCCCAAGCTGCCTGTTCAACTGCTTTGAGTGAGATCACAATGCATCTTGGGGATTTTTCACATTTAAGTATTTAGCTCAGTCCATTTTGGATCACACACGAGGCATTTGAACAACAATGGGACCAATATGAGTCACTAATGTGACAATCACAAAGCAGCAATATTTGTAGTGTATGACTAAGAGGTAGGCTAACATATGATTCTGCTTTGGATAGTGACCACACAACCACCTCAAACGTTTTCTGACCATTACCCCCCACCTATACTTTTGCCACTTCTAGAAAGTTTATATTGGCTACTGTTCCAGTGTTGTTTTAAAAATGTTTTGGACGTGTCGGCAGTGCAAACAGAGCCCGCTCTTGGGTGCTTCACTGTTTGAAGTTGTCTTGCACAATCTGTTGTCTTCCGTCCGTCCGTCTGTCGTGTGTGTGTGCCCGCACATGTGGGTGGTTTGTGTTAGCTGCCTGCATTCACATGCAAATGTAACACAGTGGGCTGCTGGCTGCCTACAAAAGATCGATTTGTTTACAAGTGACTTCAAACTGCTTTCTCAATTGCAAGTGTCACAGATTAGCAAATTCCATCCCTATTTAACTTCATAGTTGAGCTTTAAATGCATGTCATTCATTGGCGTGACACTGCAGTGTGGTGTTGCCAAAGCATTTATAAAACTGAGTCATATAAAATCAACACTAGGAGTTGAACTGCTGAAAGTAATGGCACTAATGTACGGTCCCTGTGGCCTGCAGGCTTCTCGGTTACGCGAGGAGGCTCACACCATGGGGAGCATCTACATGTCTGAGAACTGCACCGAGCTGAAGAACCTGCGCTCTCTGGTGCGGGTTTGTGAGATCCAGGCCACGCTGCGTGAGCAGAGGTACGCATGGTATCCCTTTCTGCTATTAGAACTCATGATGTTTCTGTTGAGTTGACTTGTTCACTGATGCATTGTATCAGTGCTCATAAATGTGGGCTGACAAATGGTGTAACCATTTAAAAACATAAGAGAAATAACTATGGAAGCAAGCAGATTGCTGTTCCGATGGGTATAGATTA
>JAVQKI010390843.1:0-13935 GCA_036025975.1 Nematalosa erebi
AGATAGAGAGAGAGAGAGAGAGAGAGAGAGAGAGAGAGAGAGAGAGAGAGAGAGAGACATTAGAGGATGGCGATGATTTGTCCAGCACATACAATGCATAAATTTGGCCAGGGTGAAAAAAATAATCCATGTTTTTGTTCTAAAAGCGGACCCCCTGTAGGCCAGCTGAGGAAGGATGCTGTGTTCTACAACAGGAAGATAGAGGCCAAGCAGTGGACGACTGATGCTGTGACTCCCTGCTGCTCGTCTAACCCTGCACCACAGAGAGAGACATAGGGCAACACCACAACAACAGATAACCTAGATGCGGACAGCAGCTTATTTCTTTCTTTTTCTTTTTTTTTCCTTGACCTTCAGCCAAAAAAAGGGTCTAGCTTTGTTCACACAAAGTGGATTTCCAAATGTCAGAGCCATTATAAAAAAATTGCTCTCACTTAAGTTGTTTTTTTCTAAGAATGCACACACACTTAAGTGGAAGAAAAGTGGATAATTTGTTTTGAAATATATATAAATATATATATATAAATAGAATTCACCAATGCTCCCTCACTGGTGTATTCAATCAATATGTATCAAATGTTATTTTGGGTTGCAGATTGAAGTCATCTGTCCGCCTATACTAGACAGATTTTGGCATTCTGTCTTACTAAATAAAACAAAGAAAGAGAGAGAAACACAGCTATCTGAAAAAGTGAATTGTAATATGTAAAAGGGAAATCCAACGTGTGGGTAGGCAGCCTCCAACTCTACCCTATCTGAATATTTCTGGCACGACCACGCACGTTATGTAAATACCAGGGGGACTGGTGGTGCCGCAGCACAGACTCCCAGCGCATGGGAAAGCAGATCAGTGGGACAGCGAGAGGGGGAGGGTGGCAGAGAAAACACATGCGCATTGGAAAAGAGAGAGGGAAAGCAAACACAAGGGGGGGGAGAGGAGTTACAAAAAGAAAAAAAAAAAGGAACAAAAGAGATCTTGAACGGTAAGAACATGTAGAAAGGCAATCCGCACAAGAAAGCAGGAGCTGTAGGAGAGGAGAGGAGAGGGGAGGAGGGAACAGGAGGAGAGGACTGTGCTCACTGGGCTCAGCCTGTGTGTGTGAGTGTGTGCGCGCGCAAGTGTGTGTGTGTGTGTGTGCGTGTGGTGGGGGGGGTGACGTCACGCGGCTCTGGCGAGCCATGTGCTTGGTGCTCATGCGGCCAGAGGAGGCGGAACACAGCAGTGGCAGCAGGAGGGAACAGCATGCAGGGGGGAGGGGGCTTTACTCTAGATCTACGCTGACCGCGTTTCACACAGGCGAAACCCGACTCAGGACGCGCACGCGCGCACACACACACACACACACACACACACACACACACACACACACACACACACACACACACACACACACACCTCTTCAGCTGATATTGTTTGCACGTATGGGAGAATATCAAGTACACAGACACACTATATCTACATACACAATACGACAGTAAAATAAAAGGGACGGTCATCTTTCAAGAAAGAGGAAACTGGGTTAGCAGGGCTCTTTCACAAGCCACGCAGAACAACTGTGGCGTCTTTGCAGCAAACACACAAGTACATTGGGTGTGAAAAACACACATGCACAGAAACAGGACTCCTGAAACAGGAACTAGAGTCACTGTTCCCATGGTCATTTATTTGGCCATGCGGTCACCATTCAGCAAGACAAACATGGCTAAAGTTTAGAACTGGACGACGTGGAGGTGAGAGGGGAAGGGGGTGGTGGTGTTGGCCCCAAAATCAAAGAGGGGGTTGGCGACTGAAGACACAGATTTTAAAAGAATAACAGACATAAAACAATATAAAAAAAATTGTGAGGCGGTATTCAGCCAGTCCTTACTCCATGACTGATCATTCCTGGTTTTAATCTCTCGCACTGATGCGCTCTAGTCACATGAACAACTCAGCTCTCAGGTTGGGCTAGAGCAGCTGACAGAGAGAGAGGGAGGACACACACACACACACACACACACACACACGTAAGGGGGAGAGGTTTAGTGAGACAGAGAGTCCAGGAAGAAAGATGTTGTAAAGAGAAGACAGATAGCTAGAAAGAGAGCGGGAGAGAGGGGAAGGCAGCAAAGGAAGAGAGAAAAAAAAAAAAAAAAAAGAGAGGAATGGGGGGTGGCTGCATAGATGCGCACGCATGCAATCCAAAGCTCGTGGCCCTGTTCCCTCCCTGGTGTAGGCGAGTGTGTTTGTGAGTGCGTTCTAGAGAGTGAGCTGCCTCTTCAGACGGGGAGGGCTGGGGAGGGGACACCCTGTTCTTTCTGAAACTCCTCAAAAAGCCTTCCACACGCTTTCACTCTCTCTCTCTCTCTCTCTCGCCTGCTCGCGCTCTCTCTCTTTCCCTCTCCTGCCTTCCTCCCTCCCTCCCACACTTCAGCAACACTTGCACACGAGACAGCCTGACCTAACAAGACAATAAACTAATCTCATCTAATCGCCTGCGGAAAACAGACCACAAATCAAGAAACCTTCCTTCTGTGCCGCACTGTTGATATGCAAGCAACAGATCTACTGTGTTCACTCTCGCTCTCTCTCCCTCTCTGACCTCTTAACACAGTGCAGTATTTATGCTTCCATCAACACTAACTACTCCATAACCTCAGGAAAAAGAAACGGAATGTATTTGAACTTTGCACTTCTATTCTTGTGTTTTGTTTCAATTCAATAAGAGGACTGAATAAGGACAAACCTCTGGATGTGAATGTTAAAATTTGTTATTTTCTTGTCCTCTTTAACTGCCCAGTGGCCGTCGGAGGAAAATGGCCGGTTGTTTTTGACCGGCCACGTGCTTTAAATACACCGTAAGCTGCACTGAGCTGCTAAAGGGGAACACAGTGTTGCTGGGTTAGTCTGCCAGCAGTGCAGCATGAAAACCGAGTCACACACACACACACAGCATCTCTCACGCACACACACTAACCACCACGCGGCTCAGGCAGAGGGGCGGGACTAATGCTGCACAACACAGCACCGCTGACACGAGTTCTGCTCTCACACGCGCACACATGCACACACACACACGCTAGCCTAATGCGCATACACACACATACACACTCCCACACATGGGCGCGCTGCCCTACTTTTCCCCGTCACTATGGATCTAGCGGAATACATCAAGCACCTCTGCGGTTACATGGCATGATCACCACTCCCTACAATGGGCCTCTCTCTCTCTCTCTCTCTCTCTCTCATCATTTCTTTTCTTTAGTTCTTCCCTTCTGTTTTTCTCTCTCACTCTCAATTCTGTGCACCCTGGAGGACTTCTTGTTTTTGTGTGTGAGAGCATTTGAGTTTATGTGTGTGTGTGTGTGTGGGGGAGGAGTAGTACTCCGTGTTCCAACAGGTGAAGCAGCACAAAGGGTAGAAAGAGAGGGAGGGAGGAAAGGGGGGGGGGGGGCAGAGAGAGAGAGAGAGAGATAGAGAAAGAGAGCAAAAAAGAAAGAAAGAATGAAAGAAGGAAAGAAAGAAATAGAAAGAGGGAGAAAAAAGAAAGAGCAAAAAATAGAAAGGAGAGAGAGAGTGTGAGAGAGAGAGATAAAGAGAGAGAAAGAAAGAAAGAGAGAGAGAGAGTGAGAGAACCTTCCACACTGTACACTCCACTCAACTGAGGTCATGGTCAGGTTGGAATCACAAAACTGCACCTCTGGGTTCAAAGGTGCTTACTCATGCAATAAACACCAAATCTCCATGCATTAAAATCACTGACAAACCACAGACAACCTATGAGCATCCATGTTTTTGTAATGTGACCTAGATGGGGGGGGCAATAGAGTCAGTCCTGCACCCATCAGCAAAAGACTGAGTCATCAAACCAGCACTTCCTCTTTCAAAAGTGCGTAAGAGAGAGAGAGTATGTGTGTCAAGGAGAAGAGTCAAAGAGGCTGTGTGTGTGTGTGTGTGTGTGTGTTTGTGTGTGTGTACGCGTATTCTTGTGTGTTAAGACCCCTCTCTCTCACGTTACCACTGCCTGGACGGCCAGTCATCCAATCTCCCAAACAAGCACGCTGGGATTAAGAGCGTCTGCTTTTAAAAGGCATATTCCCCTTCATGTGGGACTTCCAGAGCACACACAGGCAGACAGATTGGGTCAGGACATTCTTTTCATGAATTCACCGCCTGTCTGGGCAATCTTCCCCCTTCTTGTTAGAAAAGCATTTGCTAAACTCCTCTGAAAGCCTGCGGTCCCAAAATCGCCCCAAATCTGATATACTTTCCATTTGCAGTAACATTTCCTTCAAATCTTTTGAGTGACGACAGAAAGATTACAGAACACACTGTCAGATTCATTTAGCCTAGAATACTCAGACAAGGAGTCAAGAGGTCGCCTCCATGCCTCTCTCTTCTCTCAGTGGCGCCTTGGCAATGTCAGCAGGTCAAAGTTCACAAGAGAAGCATGAGACTGAGGATCTCAAGGCGCGACTCACCTGGATGTATCGGAGGGCGCTGCGGAGTACGCTGAGGTTGGACGCCTTCTTCTCGTCCACATTGGGGATGTTCTTCTTCAGGGTCTCGAAACACTCCTTCAGGTGGGCCCGTCTGGTGGGGTTGGGGTGGGGGGAGGGGAATCAGAGGGGGAGGGATGTACGTCAGGACAGAATCATCGCACCTACCTGTACTTCTACACAACCTCTGTCAGACCTAAAACATCCCAGATCTTACATGGGACTTTTCATTATGTAGGCTAGACATTTTGTTTTAAACCCAAGAAAGTCATTTACTTTGACAATATTGAGTTAACAACTCAAAACTTATTTTTCTGATGTACCTCTTGTAACCCTCTTCACTGACATACCAACTCAGGTAAACCTGACCAGAATAGCGTCTGTCTTGCCTACTGACACACTTTAACACAGCTCGAGGCAATAAGTCGCAAGTGTGCAGAGCTGGCTGACTAGCTGGCCCTGTGGTAGATGTGCATGTACACACTTTCCGTTTGTGACGACTTCAGGAAGAGGAGTAAAAAAAAAAAAAAGAAAAGAAAAAAGAAAGACTTGAAGGGGGGAGGGGAGGGGATATTCTTTCCACCCACTATTGGACCCACCTGTTTTTCTCAAGCTTGTTATGCACCTCTCTGGTCCCTGCCCTGCAAACACAGATCAGAGGGCTTAAGGTCACGCTCTCTACCAGCATGGCAACAACAACACCAACAAGGACAACAACAAACCAAAAGAGATACTTCAATAAACAATACAGTCTCTACAAACATGCTGGACAATGACAAGGGTTCTTGCAACACAAGTCATCCACCAAGTGACCAAGCATGATAAGGATTCCTTACACATACATTAACTAGCCAATCTATCTGAAGCCAAAGTACATGGAGTCTATGTGTACTTTATTCCAGGTGAAAATCTCACTAGCAAGAATCCAAGCAAAAGACTGGCTACACTTGTGAGAGTACATCTCTGTCTGTGTGTAGCTGGGGACATATGGGAGCATCTGGAGTCTTATGGCTTCTTCCACACCCTTGTCACTTCACTCACCCTCCAGGCCTCTTCTTCCCGTCTGCGTGGCGGCTGTCGTCTGGCGGGCTCGCTCTGGCGGCCGCATTGGCCTGGGCCTGTGGGGAGGCCAGCTGAGGGGGCAATGCATGCTGGGACGCTGTCATGATGGTCCCCGGATAGGACTGCAGCAGATGTGGCTGCTGTTGCTGCTGGTGTTTGCTGGTGACAGATGCCGGGGGCTGGGCCAGGGAGGCGGGCTCACCGAGCTCAGGCTTGGGCTGGGGGGAGATGAGGACATGCTGTGGGTGGGGGTGCTGGCCGTTGGGGGGGCTTCGGGTGTCTTTCCTCGGGGAACCCTGCTGGTGGTGGTGATGCTGCTGCTGGTGCACGATAGGGGGGCTGCGTGCTACACTGGGGGCTGGGGAAAGGGCGCTCTGGGGAGCGGGGGCGGAGGACACCACAGGGATGGGGATGACGGCGATGGGCAGCGAGGGAGGGGGCGGCTGGGGTGGCAGTGGGGCCAGCCGGCGCTCCGGGGCGCTGGGTTCCTCCACCCAGGTGATGTGGTGGTTGTTGTGGTGGTGATGGTGGTGGTGGTTACTGTTCACCCGGACGGCCTGCGCCACTGCCGCCGCCTCCGTCCTTTTTCTTTGCTCGGCCTCCTGCTCCTGGCGGAGACGCTCCTTCAACTCATTCTCCTCTGGAAAGAGAGAAAGGGGACAAATTAGGGATAAAGCACACAGACAGAAATATGTGGAAAAGGGGAGATAAAAGGATGAAGCCAGAGGCAGGGGAGCGTGCCAGGAAAAAGGGGGAATTAATGGCAGAGTCAGATGACAGAGCACATTCGGCCAGCAACCATGTAGAAAAGGATGTGGTTTTTCAAGAACAAAAGGAAATGTGATTAAGCAGTCATTGGCTTGTGTGTTCCGTGAACACCAGTTGGATGTGGGAGGCATGGACTTCCAACGTGGGGAACATACAATCAATGCTTCAAACGCATGCCGCCACGCTGACCTAGATTTCTGCCCAAGCTAAATAAATTGCAAGCTCATTGCACGGAAAATACAATGTCATTTCAATACAGCCTGCCAAGCATGCCGTGGCCAAACTGATATAAAAAAAAAAAAAAAAAAACGATAACACACCCACATTCGCACACAGAGAGAGTTTGTTTCACCTTAACCCACATGTTGACCCTGTGACCCGAGAATGGCTGCTAGGGTACATTTAAGTCTTCACAGCAGAGCAGTAATTATACCATATGTGCTGCCGTGTGACCTTTGACCTCTGACAGGACTTGTTTTTGACACACATACACACCACCACAAAACACCTCTGAGTACGTCTTGCATAGATAGAGCCTCACACCCACATGACAAGCTCAAAAGAAGCCTTGGAGAAAGAGAACAAGCATTGTGAAGAGCGATTAGCTAGAAAGAGGAGACACACACACACACCCTATTATCCATCGCCTGGTAGAGCACAGTGTGTTCAAGGCACGGGCTAAGGTTACTTTAGCGTAGCTTTCATGGAAATTCGACGCTGGTAAACTCTCGCCCACTCCACCACCCCCACCCCACTCCTCCTCTTCTCTGGGGCTGCTCCCAACATTGCCTTATGCCACGAGCTTGCCAGCATAGAAGCGGCTCTTCCACCTGGAAGTCGGCCAATCCTTAAATAGTCAATGAATTATGCAGCCTCTGCTGATCCCAGATCAGCTAGGAGAGGAAAGACTGACTACCCGAGGAGGCAGAAGAAGAGGGGAAAAAAAAAAAAGCATGCTAGGTTTTCATGATGGGTGAGGCACAGACTGTGCTGAACTAAAGCAGCATGCGTTTGGTGGTGTGAGCAGTCTTGCCATTTCTCTGTGACAGGGGCCAATAGGACAACAAGACTGTGCCCTGACTGAAAAAGCCATTTCTAGAGTGCTCCAAATTGATAAAAAAAAATGCTATATAAAATCTAAATATAAAAAAACTACAAATGTATAAATACACACACACACACATACACGTATATGTATGTATGTATGTATGTATGTATGTATGCATGTGTGTGTGTGTGTGTTATATATAAATAACAGTTAAATTAGCAGGATCCTGTTAGAAAGTATATCAAAACAAAGTGAGCTAATCCTAGTGGCAGTGAAATGTGAGAATGGCCTCGTCCTAAAGCCAGGAGGGGTGGGGAAGCAATCAGGGTATGAAAGGAGCTGTGATTTGATTGTGGAGAGGACAGAGTGACTTATCTGCGCTCTGGCGGAAAATGCTGATTTTTTTGTGTCCCCTGAGCGGGTTTAATCCAAGTCATGTTACGCTGTCAAAGCACTATTAAAGGGAGGAATGGTAGCCTTGAAGCTGCCGTGTTGTCGCGTTCTGTAATTCCACAGCTAAGCTCCTTATTTTGGCACTTACTCGGATATATATTTCTAGTGAGCGTAAAGGAGCTTTTCGGCCAATGGACAATCTCTCACAGAGCACAACGGGGACGTTCTTATCTTAATGACACGCAACAAATGGACCTTAACAAAGAGCACATGGCCTCTGTGTCATGACAGCAGTCTCATCTGTCACGAGTCTCCACCTGGGCCTGGTCATACAAACAACTGTTCACCACACTATCTAGGCCAAAGCAGTCAGGCCAAATGTCCTTCTAGACAGACAGAAGAAAACATTAAGCAGAAAAAGTTACTGCACAATGTAATGCTTTAAACTACTTTATTACATGACAAAGCCATTCAGTAGTTATGTCTTCTATGAGAAACTAAGCCAGATTAAAAAAGGAAGCATTCTTCCCAGACAACTAAATGATTCTTTGAGGGGGTGGGGGGGAGGGAGGAACCACTAAGCTGGACACAGCTCAAGTCAGCTGTTCCACCAGAGTGGGTGTTCTATGCTGCTGTTGCACACGCCCTGCCAATCCACAGGGGTTGAGGATGGGGGTTGTATGAGGAGGATGTCCAGTTACTATGGAAACAGCAACGTTAGCAATCGCGAAGGCACGAATGGACTCGTTCGACCCCTTTAATATGCAAGGCTTTCTTGCAACTCCTAGACAACCCCTCGACCCATCCCCAGACAAATGGGTGCAATCTGCTTCTGATAACATGACCAGCTAATCAAGAGAGGACATTGTCTTGCACTGAGACGAGTGTGTTCGACCACTGCTCACTTATGAGAGCAGTCCAGTTCACCTCAAGGACATCCTGACTACTTTCTTTCATACAGGAATCGATGCCAGTGTAATTGTGCGCTGCTCACCCCTCTGTGCTAGGCTACATCAAAAGAGGGAAGAACTGCATCTACTTTGCTGCAGAGGGTTTTAGAAAGTAGAGGGAAAAAATACAAATTAAAAAAAAAATCCCACCACATACACAGACACACACACACACACACACAACACCATCCCATCACTGAGGCACGGCATCTACTCCAGTGAGTCACTGATTCCAGCAATGACTAGGCAGCTTTTCTCTGCATTGTTCTCTAACCCACCCCCAAGGACAGGGAGAGAGAAGGGGGACCCTCGTTTGGCTGAGGTGGAGAAAAAAGGCCTGAAATAAATAAAGATTGGATTATAGTTCTGTGATTAGGGCACTCCGTTGCCTTGACCGTTGTTTACATTTTTTAGTTTTTTATTGAGTGTGTCTGTTTCGTGTGGCACTATCTACCCCTCGACCATTTACACTTGAGTCTACCGAATTCCTTAGTCATGATTTCATTTTGTTAACAGTACTGCGAAAAATTCTGTAAATTTCAACAACTTTGTTATTGCCATTTCAAATATCAGAACTATTTACAAGGTTTCCGGGAGGTCAGTTTATGTTCAAATAAACTTTTCATGACCGCCTACAAAGGACTGCCTGTGATGAGCTGATTTCAAAACAAAATGTTATTTTTGAAAGATAGCCACAGTACAATCAGAAAATTATGCCACTGAATTCAAAACGATGTCTAATTATTTACAAAGCCTATACAGTGGACTAGAATGTTGCTAAAAGAACCTACAGTGGGCTGCTGAAATACACCGGCAAACAAAGCAAGTGGATGAACTTGACCAATCTCAGCCTTTGGTGTCTGCGCCGATTTGATACATAGTTTAGGAAATTTTCGGGGTGTGCGTCAGGGCGATGCAGAGGCTCTGCGAAGGTGGTTCACGGCAATGCATGTGTGCATGGGAACGCGCTGGGGACAATACGACACATAACTAAAAATCGGCCTCTAGACAACGTGGGATGGCTACCCCTCTCTCATTTATTGTGGCCAAGTGGCCACACGTGCATTTCCATTACAAAGCATGCCAGTGTTATTTAAAAAAATGTATCACCTTTGATGTTTCAAGTAATAGACCAGTATAAAAAAGGGAAAATGAGACAAGAATATAAATGACCCTGCACAAATCACTGGTCTGGTGACCTTGAATGTTCCAGAATAACTAAGTGATTGAAATCAGTGACATCACATCTGCAGGCCATGGAACGGAAGCTAGAGAACAACGCTTAATTATGGCTTGCTCACAGTTGCCTACTGAGGAGGTGATGGGTTGCTCTCACACCTCTGGTCCCTTCCGGTCACAGGCAGGCAGGCAGTCAGGCTGGCGGTGGGAGTGCAGTTTCCTGGCCGCTCAGCTAATGCTAATGAGGAGCAGTGTGACAAGTGCCTCTCTCTGCTTTCCGTCCCAATGCAGAACAGATGTCTGCTGTCAGCCTGCTCTCAGCTCGCCCCCAGCAGCGCAGAGCACAGAAGAGTGGGGCGCAGCGATGCGGTAACAATCACACAAAAACATGCTCACACACACACACGTACGCACCCACGTCACCTAACTCAGCGACACTGACAGCTGACAAAAAATTCAGCACTGTTGAAACTAGGCCTAAAAATATTTCACTTGTCCTGGAGCTTTTCAGTTCAGGCATTTCATTCATTTTCTTTTCTTTTTTTAGATAAAATGTACACAACACCTGTACTTACCTGTACATATAAATACATAAAATCTAAACTTACAGATGATTTAAAAACAACCAAAATATTGTCAATATGCCAGAAGTGGCTGCAAATATAGCTGCTGTGAATTTAAACTCCAGTCTATAACACAAAAATCAAAGCGAGTGCTTGAGATCAAAATTATGAAAAAACTAATATTAACAACCCAGTAAACACTGACCAGTGAAGCACAGACAGATAGAGATACATGGACAGAGGTTGACAACATAATGAATGGGGTAAAGTGTGGCAGTGGCCAAAGAGCTTGAACGGCACACTTCACAACACACAAAACAGCTTCACAAGCATGCTAAGGCCTACTTTTGGACAAAACATTTGACTGCCCTTCACTAATTAAATCAACTTGTTCATTACCAAACTCCAAAATCATATTTCCCAAATGTATAAAAATATAATAAAAACGAAATGAAGAGCAGTACAGTGACAATTTACTTGTCCCATAAAAAAAGAATACCTTGGCAATTGCATTTTTTCACTACAGGCAAAACATCACAAAAGAACATGATGCATTAGCTGGAATTATATAACACTTTCGCTTTTGAAGGTGGAGGGGGGGTTACTGCCCTAGATTCTTTCTTGTCGTGACCCGCACCAATGAGCGTGGCAAAAAGATTTCCGCCGAATAGGAGTGACGAGGTGGGGAGGGATATAGACTGTACTGCTACTGCCCTAAAAATGCAAGTTTAATTTAGTTTTGTTAGATAATATAATGCGTTGTGTGTTTGCAACTTAAAGCTACAAAGTTGCTTCAGTTACATTGTAGCATACAGACAGCGTGTAGGACACACACACAGTAAAAGAACAGTGGAACAGTGATATCACGTAAGCCTATCGTGCTGCCGTGCACATGGTGAAAGGGGGTGGGCTTTGTACACGCGGTTTCGACTGAGGGGCGGAGAAAGACGGGACACGTCGTCAACAGCCAACAGTTAGAATGTAGCAAACAAGTACGCGCCAGTTCGGCTCGCCGCAGTAACAAGGAAATCCCAACAATATTTAATCTCCCTACACACGATATTTCCGTGTGTACATCTAATGAACTTCGAAGACATATGAAAGCTGAGAATTACTTTTTAAAAGCCAGAATTAGCCTTAAAGGAAAGTCTACTGATTCTCAATGTAATGTGATACCCAGAGATGTCAGGTCATTATGTAAAACACTCGGACAAAGCCACCGCCCAAGGCAAAGGCAGGTCTATACTGAGTAACATTACTTGTTTATGAGTAGGATTGACCTACAAATGAAATCAGCGTAGAACTTTACTGGAGACAATTATCAAAAACTGTATGCGTTAGACGTTACTGATATTATCTAAGCAGAATGATACATTTAAGGCGATAATTGCCCCAAATGTAAATGTCCCCGAAACGAAAGGTTAACCTTAGCGTGGCGCTTTAACGCGAAAGTAATTATCAGAAGTGCTCATCTCATGCTACCCACACTAGTTCGTGCATAACTATTTGCCGCATATTCCTACGCAATGCCAGTGAATCTGCCCTCTAAATTCAAAATAATCTGCGGGCTCTCTTAGTATGTGTCCCCTCATTTAGTAACCTACTACATTATGCCGACAGGAATAACCTGATTTATGCAAATAGTTAGCTTAAAGCTACGGTAGCTTCTGGCCAAGAACCCTATTCAGTCCAGTTTGTGTTGAAACATTCAGCACCCTACAAAAGCGTCCCGCTCTCTTTTAATAATACTGAAAAGATTCATGTAATACTTCCATATGCATAAAGTGCATAACGTTGTCAAAATACAATAAGCATTACCTCCTGGATCTACAAACACTGCAGATCCAGGTTTTCACATCAAAGTGTCAACTGCTGATAGCGTTAACACTTGCTATGCTCATTTTTCCCAAAACCCCAAATTTAACATCCCCTTACCACGTGTTTTCTGTTGTTGCTGGGCTTGCAATTCCAAGAACTTGGCTGCTTCTAACAGTGTCTCGATGCTCATGTCTGGCACGTAACCGTTTTACTCCAAATGACAAAGAAATGATGCGATAAAGGGGCACTTCAAACTTCCCCGCGGGATCCACCAGACGCGCCAAAAACATAAAAAAAGAGAAATCGTGGCTGGATCCCCCTCGTACAAACTCTTTCCACTCTCGTAGAGGAGTTGCAACAAGATGGCGGTGACGAGCGTAAGCATAAAACACAACGGGCACACAGCAGATCGTTAGGATCCGCCCACAGCTCGTAACCACACCCACTAAGCGAAACGTCTTTTAAAACTCGGAGGAGACGAGAGTAATTTAAATACCACACTAATGAGGACCAAGTATACACTGTGAAAACAAACTGGAAAATATATTTACTAGTGAAATACATAAAACATATGTGCATTACTTCAAGTTGACAAAACTGTCATCTTTACATGCCTGGCCAGCGAGTGAGAGACAGGAGGGGCGGTTTCGAGTCACTCCATGTTTTGTCGGAGGTTGGCTCAAGTATCAGAGTGATTATAATACACCACAGCCAGCTGGCCTATCAGCATGAAGAACAACAAGGCATGGTACGAACACACATGGCTTCCCGCTCACTGTAGCTGGCAAGATTTATTTGGAAGTGCAGCGGTGCATTGCAGTAATTTTTTTTTACAGTTCGTGGTATTAACAATATGCTTACAGTATGTTATTATGATAGGCTACTGACCACAATGCTTACAGTAATAATAATGAACAGATACAAGCTCAGGCGTATATTTATCAAACGACCCGTTGTAGTGGAGCTGATTTAGTATGCTGAGAGATAAAAATGTCAAACTGTGCTCAGCCAATAGGGGGACTCCAACACTAAGGTTAGGGTGGTACAATGCGACGGGCGTGTTTGGGCGTTTGTTCAGCTCCTGAGGAGACCAAGGAGCAACCAGCGACTATTTCATGACCGCTCATATTTCTTCAAAGAGAAAGGAAGTGTGACTGTCCTTGCTAACGAAACTGGTCTACCTATTTACCTTCGTTTGTCGTTTTAGATCTTAAGACCTGTTTGGCTTTATTCATTCACCTTGCCTGCTTCAGAAATTAAGCCTGCCAATTACATCCAGCTTTAAGAGCTGCATTTGCAGCACACCACCTGATATTGAACATGGATATGAGACATTTGCATTGGGCCCAATTATTACAAATATTGGCCTGGCTATTACTATAATGAAACGTGAAACGTGACATGTCCATGTCTCCATGGAAACCTACCGAGGAATGGTTATACATCATTCAATATAATCTTATACAATACAATCTTGTTTGAGTGAGCAGTGATTTGCAATGTGCCTTTTTACAGATACAACTACTGACCATCCCAAATTAATTGCATGAGTTCAAAAAATATTAAGCACAGAAACCCTTTCTTGTGCAGTGCTACAAATATTCTGATGCCCACACAAGTTTCACACATCACAAAGAGAAAAATCTTTTGAAAAATGTAAGTCCCAACTGATAAT
>JAVQKI010390901.1:0-13364 GCA_036025975.1 Nematalosa erebi
TCTGTAGTGCTCCAAATGTCTACTCCTTCAGATTAGGAGGTTTAGAACAAAACTAATCTCATTTAGGTGCATTCAAGACTATGGTTCTCATACTCCCTCCTTTTTCCAAAAATAAATCCCACCACCCTCTCTTAAGCTAAAAAAAATGTCACCATTGTAACACTGTTCATCACACATGTAATTCATGGTGATTCTTTTAAAATGTGAGCCTTTTAAAGCCAAGCACGTTCTCAGAAACGGTAAGCTTACCTCAAAGGAACAACCAACAGACACTATAAAAACATGACTCAGAAAGCCAGGCATTTCCTGCTTTCAACACCAGCAGAATGGATAAACAAACCATTACAAATTGCCTGTTTTAGCTGATAGTATAATGGAGTTTGGCATCAGAGGGTGCCTTACCGTGATGGCGGGAGCAGCGAAGGCCAGGCTAAGCAGCATGAGGAAGGGCACTGCCTCGTGCGTGGGCTCAATGTAGGGGAGACTCAGACTGCGGTCGTTGCAGCTGAAGCCCGACCGGACTGGCTTGAACATGTCTGTCAGCTCCAAGAAGTACAGGCTCACAACCGATGACACCAGGATGGGCAGCTGTCCACACAAAGAGAGTAAAGAGGAAAATAAGTGAAAAGAGGCTATGTGTTTTGCTTCTTGTACCAAAGTGGTTTTTCGAGTGGTTTTCCCCTTGTCCTCTTGTTTTCAAAGTCTACAAATGAACTTTATTTGAGCTGGGAGGCCTGTTGAAGTAAGGTGACCAGACCTCTGAGATGAAATACAGGGATATTTCCTTGAATTATGTTTGGGAACCAGGGACATTCCTATTTCTACAGTCAATATCATTAACAATATCAACAACAAGTAATGCTAACCCTAACCCTCAAAAATCCAGAACAAAGTGGGTTTCTTGTATTTTACTGGGGGCAAACCACCAAATCGGAGACTATCCATGGATATCGGCATCATCTGGTCACCCTATGTTGAGGGATTGTAGGCTATGGTAAATGGGTGAACAGGGGCCATGACAGTGGATTCTAGAAAGCATCAAACCGAGATGAAACGATGCAAGCAGATCAGCAGCCCTGCTCTTGTCTGTATGGACCTGTTCTTGTCGGTGTATTCAAGGCACAAATGAGATCAGTGTGGCTCTAAAATAATTCACGAGCAAAACATGCTATACACGGTCTGTCCTAGAACTAACAGTGGTGGTAGCTGCCTTGGAAAAGTTAGCATGTCACTTGTATTATTAAAGGGGCCATTATGGAGAAGGGTCTGTAATGCAGTGGCAGTTTTCCCCTGCTTGGCCAGTGGCTAGAGGGGTAGGATGCATGACTGCACTGATTTCATGCTGACGTGCCACCGCTCCCTAAGATGGGAGTAATTACCTTTAAGTGCTCAGAAAGCAGTGTCTCCCTAGAGATTAGCCATTTGCCTCGCAGGCTATAGCCTCCAACAGCAAGCCTCTTTTTTCATTTCAGAATAAAACGAAAACAGAAAACACCCACAATCCTCCAGTTAAGAGGAGAGGAACAGAGAGCAGTAGAGCTGGGCAAGACAGGTAAATAAAATGAGCCTTGAGGTAGAAATGAAATAAATGAACATGGGCAAAAATTAATTAATTAATTTGGTCGACATGACTGTTGGGGCCAGCTGAGGGTGGAGCAGTTAGGATAGGGGACATGAGGGTGAGGTGAGAGATCCTACAGATCTCAGATCAGTCTGATTCGCTCTGCTGTGGATAGCTGATGTGACTGACAGCTGAGAGAGGTGATAGAGGTGGTCATGGTGATGGGAGTGGGTTTAGGGGGAGAACATTTCTGACAAGCATGTAAGGGATTCTAATGTGACATGCATTATGGATTTGGCACAGAGGAAGGGCTAAGTGCCGTGCAAAGCTGGGGTACCCATTCAACCAAAGTAACAGTCCTTCTGCTTATTCGTTCCAACTGTTCACAAAACCAGCTGACTCTAATCGGGACTACTTTTAGCTAGGTACTGTAAATCATCTAATTAGAGAATTCACCTGTGTTAAGTTAACAAGTTCTATCAGTGTGTATAGATAAAACCCATAAAAGGAAGCGTATTACTATCTGTAGTCTCTGCATTCAACCCAATGGATCTTCCACAGTAGAGTAGAGCATTGTGGTGTATACAGTGCATCCAATCCTAGCTGGCTCTTCAATGATTAGAGAGAGCACTTGTTGTTTCTGGAAGTCTCTAAGGCGGCCTTCTCTCCACAAACTGCAGTGCATTGTGGGAGCCAGGGCCGGTGGTGCCGGCGGGCTCCGCGGTGCAGTATTTCCATGCGAGGGGGGCTTAAACGGCTAAAAGTGCGTGTGACGGAGCCCCCCGCCACGAGCGGAACAGAAGGACATCTCTTCATGTCGGGCGCCCAGAGGAGACTCCAGCTGAGAGGGAGAGGAGGCTGGCAGATCTGCCTCTGAAGTTGCAACACAAGCCACGGATAGTCGGCACGCACTGAGAAGAGTGGCAAATATTGCCATTCGTAATTCCACTGGTGACATGGTTGCGTTTAAATGGTGCTCCCCCATACACACATGCATATATACATATATGGTTATAAATGTGCAGATTGAAATGCACATTTTATTACAGGACATATGGGACATACAGTAAAGGCAGATGTTTACACGCACGCACACACACACACACACACTCACTTACAGTTCATGCATCTTTTACATACACGTACATAAGAAATTAACCCAAGCACACACACACATGCTCAAAAACATCCAACATCCACCTCTTCAAACATATAAAATCCACAGGTCAGCAAATCAGTCAGCTAACCAGTCTCAAATATTCATGCAGCCAAGTGCTCAAGTATTACAGCTATCCCCATTAGAATATCCATATTAAACAGACCAGCAGGGGGAAGGTAGCCAGTCTGAGAATACATTAGCAAAATTGTGTCATCATTGCTCTGTGGGCAGAGTGAATAGTTCCAACTGAACTCAAGCCCAAATGTGTGCAGAGAATATGAGAGACTGTGTGTATATGCGGCACATGTGTTTGCAGGACCTGATTTTTCCGGAAGTCAGTGCAAGTGATTTTGTGAGCTTGGGGTTGGTATTCTTTGGCAGTGTTCTTCTCTTTCTCTCTCTTCTCCCTATCACCTTCCTCTTTTTCTCTCTCTCCCTGCCTCTATCGCCTTCTCTTTCTTTCTCTGTCTCTCGCTTCAGAGGAGAAGAGCATGGCTGATCTGGGCACTCTGCTCGTTGATATCCCACTTGTTCGCTTCTGAGCAGAAATATAGGTCAGTGGTAGCACCTAAGCAAACGGCGGACTCTGCAGAAATCTACAAGGTGAAGCAGCTGCTTCTCCTCTTCTCTCTCCTCCTCTCTCCATTCCTTGGATTGTGCACCCACCAACACACACATACGTGCACACACACACACACACACACAAACACACACACATATTCCCTGGGTGGCACCTCTCCTTGATTTGATGGAGATTACATTTCTTATGATGGCAGAAAAAAACTCCTCCTCAACAGCTTGAGAAGCAAACTGCCACCCGCTAATGCAAACACTGTCTGAGATCTTTCAATTTCACATACAAAATGGATGACTTTCTCTAATGCTCACATAAAGTATACCCTAAACTGGATTAAACGGTGAGTATACTTCCAAACGCTCTTTCGGAATGTGTCGTGTGTAGCGCTGTAGTGTCGTCCGGTGAATCGGAGGCAACTGACACACTTTCAGTAAGCAATCCTCAGAGGGGGAGCCAACACAGGAGGAGAAGGAGAGAGCACGTGGCACAACATGGCAGAGCATTTTTTTTTTTTTTTATACCTTTACTCTCTCTGTCTTTATTTAGCCTATGATGTGGCTGGACATAAACATACCTCTAATCTCATTCCACCATATCCCACTTCCAGTGATTACCGAAATGAGAATGTAAGGAAATAAGGGAGGAAGTAGGAGAAGGCATTAGAAAAAGGAGTGACACCCACGTTTGAATAATGGATGTGTACAAATGGAAGGCAGGCTTGTGTTTGCTGGCGGTTATTTTTAGCGGTTACAACGCAGCAGGCTCTGGAGGTGTCCCACCGCTAATGAAGGCCTGCATGCCTGTCTCATCCCTGGGCACAATCTCTCATTAGACCCCGCCATCACCACTTCCCTCCACTGTGCAGTGCCAGCTCACAGAGAAAAAGAGAGGAGCACAGTGATGGGATGAGAGAAAGAGAGAGAGAGAGAGAGAGAGAGAGAGAGAGAGAGAGAGAGAGATCTGAAGAAGTGATGACATACCTGGAGTAACCACATGTCTTACTAAACATGCGTTACAGTCATGAGATGTTGAAGTACTTGGTCTAACAATTACTATCTATAGCATAGGATATGAAAAGGGCAGTTGCAAGAGCAATCCAATCCCCCTAAGCACAGTAGGTTTTCATCCACAATACGACCTTGACCTTTTGCCAGCATGATCATTTGCATTTACAAGTCTCCGGTAGCCCAAGATGCAGTGAAGAGTGCAAATCAAGTACCGTGCTGATCTTAAGGAGACATTTCACTTACTTACGTTTGAGGTCAGCCCATTGCGCACATCTCAGATTCTTACAATATATTCATGAGCTCACATCCTGCGTCTACATCAGGTCTTGGTGAATTAAACACGACATCTGCTCCCCCTGATTTATAGTGAGCTTCTGTGCTCTCTTTAGAGTGGCTGGTTAAACCTCACAGCTCTTTCAGCTACAGATAGCTGCCTGTTGTAGGATGTGTCTATACATGGACAGGCAGAGGTTAGCCTGAGGGCAGCCGGCTCTATTGATCTCAGGGAAGCCCTGGCCTGATTTATGGATATCAGCCCAATAACATTACGCACACACATAACTAACTCAGTGTCAGAATTTCCAAGGTATCTTAGGGTTACCCTAGGTGAAGGGATGGATCAGTGAAAGAGAGTGAATTATAAATAAGTGAATGAGGAATTGAATGAGAATGAGTGAGTGAATGAGCGATTGTCACCCCCCCCTGCTGCAAACTATAAACAGTAATGGACGGATGCTGGGAGGCGACAATATCAAAATAGTGAAACTTATGACCCATTTTAATTGCTAAGGGAACAATCTCATTACTCCCTCTGAGTTTCATTGCTGCATCCTTTGGAACTGCTTACTATTTGAGGCAAAAGCGGAAATAAATGGGGCCTGAATAGACCCCCAAAAAACATTGTTCATGAAATAGTGATGATGTTTTCATGGCTTCACTTGAAGTCGCAGTCTTTAGGCTGTCTCTCCTGTTGTGATGTCTGGTGAATAATGATGCAGGTGGGAGATATGTGTTTGTGATCAAAGAACAAAAAGTGTGCCTTGACGTGGAGCATCTTCTTAGACATGAATTTTCCCAGTTTCTGGGAGACTTCCGAGTTGGTTGTGCCACTTGAGATTGAAATGCATATCTGTCACTTTGCCTTTGTCATGCTGGATCATGCATCTGGTCAAAGCAAGTTTTTAAACTCGATTATTGTAGATCTTCTCACTTAACCTTCACCTTGCAACCTACATGCATTTCCACACAGTACTGAACAGCTGGTTGTCTTGGCCCCCTTGTGGAACTATATTTCAGCCTCCTTGTAAGCATGACTGCACATGAGTGGACCAATACTCCAGATATTTACCACAAGGAAAGCCCAAACATGACCTTATTTCATGACACCCAACACTAAGAAATATAATTTGGCTTAAGAGTTGACATTAACAATGTTTTAGGTTTATAGATGATGAAGACGATATGAAGCGCTCAATGTAACCATGAAACTGGGACAAATTGGAAGTGCATAAGCAAACTGGGACAAGGATGCACACTTACAAAAAACACTGACGAGACCAGGGCCATTTAGGAAAACACTTGACTTGAAAATGACGGTTCCAGGGGCTATGCTAAACACAAGTAGCCTATAGCTACGAAATAAAAGGATTCAGAAACCCCATGGTTTCACTGGAAGTCCTACATTCACATTTGCCATGACAATGGTATTCCTCTAACAAAATTTTGACTCGAGTAAGCATTACGTGTCTCCATGCGTATATTGAAGCATTTGCACGAATGTTATCACGGTTACTCGATGCAGTGATAAAAATCAAGCTCTTGACGACGAACTTGACGTTAGCCCACTGTCACTCGTTTAACCTAATTCCTGACACCATTCGATGATTTCATTCAATGCCATCGAATGACCAACGCGCCATCTGTATGAATGACGGACATCACGGAATAAACAAAACTACTCCCTGCGAAATAGTGTGTTACAGACATTTAGTGACATGAATTCAAAAATAATAAGGATGTCAATTCAACATACCTCTACAAAATAGAAGCAAGGCAGCAAGGTAACGCTGTCTTTCGTCACCTTGCCTTTTGGTCTTTCTTTCGACGACATTGTGGCACTTTTTCAGCCCTTTTCTCGAGAAAACACCGGTAACCTGTTGTGTTTAAATGTCCGCAGCCACCTTCGTCACACAAGCTCATGCGACGACAACGAATGCTTCTCGCTTCATTATACAGTGTGGAGCACAGAGGATGGACGGTGCGGTTTTCTACAGCATGTAGAATCAGCAATCGTTGCCAAGTCTCCGACGGATGAATCGTGTATGCACGACGCAAAAGATAAGAGATGCTAGGGACAAACTCTGTCTACATTCCGTGGCGACACCTTCAGACACTTGGAGCAGACCACAGGATGAAACGGCTTGAAGGAATGGCCACAGATTTTTTTTTCCTCCAATCTCCCCCTTTTTGCTTCTCTCACTCTCTCTTACTCTCAACGAACGTGAGACCTCAGCACTGAAGCGCAAGCGCACAACGCAAACCATGCTGTTCACATAAACATTACAGATGACGGTTTCAGCGTGCCGCCTCCTTAAACATTAAAATTCATACCCATCAATAAAGATGAAAGAGACTTGCATATCACGTGAGCTCATCGGTTAACAGACTGTGCTGTCACCTGTATGTATGAATGTGTGGGGGCACATTATCACAACACTGAGCCCAAGTACTGTACAGCGACAAGCATGCATCCAAATAAGGGTTTTAAAACAATCGGTACTTGATCTCTGACATTCAAGCCACAGTTCTGCATTATACATTTGCGTCTTCATTAACATTCTCTGTCCTACTTACAACTCAGATCTTTTCCTCTTGGTCAAAAGTAGTTTCACACACTGGTGCCGGATCTATGAAGTCCGCTGCACAGTGATGACTATCTGTAGTTGAGGGTTTGATGAAGGACTGCCACAGAGACTCTCCTCAAAGTAGTTTATTAGACAGACTATCTATATTTAGTGGCTAAGGAGCCAGTAATTACTCTGATTCCCAGTGGTGACAGTAAGTGGGTAGCCAAAGTATGCCTGGCACAATGGGAATAAGACAACCAATGAGAGAGACCTAAATCTTTCCGACCAAGTTTCCTCAATTCATCAGGGGTCCTCTAGGCACATAGTCAAATTTTTCGGGAGAAGGAAAAACATCCTGATTTAACGTTGATGTGTGGAGTAAAAGTGCTCAGTGAGATTGACATTTGAAAGAAATATTGCCATTTCGCGTTCTTTGATGTTTGATGTAAATGTTGCACATGTGGGCACATTCTTTGATTATGATTGCTTTTTGTAAGTAATTAGTCAGTGCGCTGTTGATGCTCTGGTGAAATACGTAGTGGAGTAATTTTTTTCTGGCTAACTGTTTCAGTACCATGATCAGTTCCTCTTACCTGCTTCGATGGAACTGACCAAGGTGCTGAAAAGCAGTGGACGTCACCTCTCTGCATCAACGTAATTCATTACCGGTATTAGACTAATGCTGAGAATGCAGGCACCCTGCCAGACTATGTAGCCTGCGACCCCACTGTTCAGTTTGTTGACAATGACCCTTCACGCATTCTCCTCATCCTTGGATATCACTGTGTTCCCTCCTATACTTGACTGTCTGGAGGTGTATGCTACAGAAACGTCTTTATATCACGCCTTCACCACTAACTGGAAGTTTGTTATGAAGGCACACATTAACCCTGCGCAACCTATACCTGTTGAATCTTGTTATAAATAGGTTATCCACCACTCGTCTTGCCTATTAATATTGTTGGCTATATAAACCTATAGGTTTGTTTGACATCGCTTTGTATGGGGCCAACAATTTACTCTTCTCGCAGTGCACAGGGCTAATGTCAAATTCTGGTCTCACAGTCAGTAAGACGAAACCTCATGCGGTGTGCGTGGCTAGAGAACAGTATACCTGTTGTTCATCTGCTCTGCTTCGAGCTCTGGGGGTGGGGGATGGATATGAGTAGTCAGTGCTGCAAGAGAGCAACTACTTCCAGGAAAGTGCCGTTGCCATCGCAGCGAAAGGGAAGACTCGAGCGGCGCCTGCGCGGTGCCGAGGAAGCCGCATGCAGTAAAGTAATTACTAACAGTAACCGAGGTACCCAAAAGTCTTCGTAATTTTCCTCAATTTCTACAGAAAATGTGTTGTCTCTCTGCAAACATCAAGCCGACAGTCTAAGGCACCGAAAATAAACATCACGAAGTGAGAACGTCAGGGGAAGCATATAACCACGCAGGTCAGGCTATTCATTAAGTGCAAAGCTTCTAGCTCCGTAGGTAACGTCCAGATGTCGTTGAGTCGCTAAAACTACTTGAGCTACCCAAGGTAGGACCTCTTCTTCCTGTGTAACCCTGTATCCTATTGCATAATTGTCGACTGACAATCATCCTTTCTTGTAATTGTGCTTGTGTTGGATAAACGCCTGGCAATCACTATGATTGCATCAAGAAGCAGAAATACAGCAATGCACCACAGATATAAAACATTATTTCGTCATCATAAGGTATGGGATATTATCACCAGCACAGAAAAACAAGTAGACTAAACAGTCTGTTTTCATAGCAATGTCCTGCTTCTGCTGTGCACAATGAGGTCGTGTTATGGTGTTTAATATTCCTGTTTGTCGTTGCCGCAGCTGTTTGTAAAAGATCGAGTTTGTTTTGCCCAAGTCGTGTCATCCGTCTTGGACTCTCATTGGACAACAGTCGTGACATGTTTCTTAAAAGTTATAGCCATCACTCTTATGTTAAGTCCACGTTGTTGGATTTCTACTAGTGAACAGAAAACTTTGTATTTTTATGGTTAACACTGATAGCACTACTGTAACTGCAGCATCCTCATATGGAGTAACGTGAAGAAAACGCACCTGCACAGTATGAATACACACAGGTGGCTTTGCCTTGTAGCCCTTTCCCACGGTGTATGGTGCTTTCCTGTTACCTCTTTCTTATTTAAGCCGTTAACATGTGTTGGAGTTTCCTCAAGACTTCTTTGTGTGATTGTACCTCAGAGGGTTATTAGCCTGCCCATCTTTTTTTTGTGATCAGTAAAGAGCATTCACCTGTTCAGGCACTTTTAAACACCCTAGGACCAGCGAAATGGGCAATTTTAGATTTTATGTAGTCAACACAGGCCTTTATAAACAGTAGGAACATGTACTGTAGGGTGTTCTATCTTCTCTTTGATGGCCAATCATATAGGCTATTACACACAGTGAATTATTGTTTTAATTTACGGTATACTATATAGTATAACTTTTGGCTGACCAGCACTGCAATTACAGATCGTATGCTAATATCAGCCAGACGTTTATTTACGCTCTGGGACCAAATCAGTATTTTACCTCTCTGCATATTATTGACTTATCTATCATTAAATCATTTGTTCTACCATTTTATAGTTCATTGTAAGTCCTTTCTTTATGGATTGTTGATCCATATTGTTGATTTATGATGTTAATTTATATCAGATTGCTAAAATGTAACACATAAATACCAAATTTAGTGAACTTTTCCAAGCTGTAACAGGTAATCATGCACTGGTCACCAATTAGTTGAGGTAAGAGTTTATCGAGATTGATCAGTATTGATGTCATGGTCGATTCTGCTAATCGGACTGATTCCTTATCAAATGTTTATCAATTCCAGCACTACACAATCTACACAATTTTCAGTATAAACACATGGGCCTATAATTACTAGCCCATATTACTATCGCTTATTGGAATGAGGTAAACCATGTACAACTGTGTCTATTTCAATTCTTTTTTCGGAAAGAGAATTGCCCATGATCTCAGAAACATACCAACATTCATCACAGGACTTGAAGGCATATAATTTCAGTAGATTGAAGCATTAGAGTCCCGGTTCTATATGGTATACCCAGTTCAAGATTTACAGCCTTATCACCAATATATTCCAATGTCATCTTGTAAATTGATAAATGCAGGAGTTGTTGTCACCTGACAACTCCAGAGACTTAGGCAAGCAAAACCAGACTCAGAGAGTCTGGCCACTTTCGACTGGGATATCTTTCCAATCCAAAATAGTAATGGATGCAAACGTTCTCATGTCGACCAGAGATTCATTTACTTCCCTTTACTTTGCAACTTGCCTTTTCAGAATGATACCAAATTGAATGGGCAGTGGGGAACCAATGTATTTATTATTTTTGTTGTATCAATGTACACTTTCCTCTGACTACAGGTCTTCATTGTTTGTAGGCATTGTGCAGTTTACCACTGCATTTTTTATTTCGAAGCTAGCAGCATCATCCCCTCTGGTCCCTGATTGACTAAGCATCCTGGTGGCAAGAGGATGCTATGCTATTCTTTTGTATCTGTAGATACTAATTTCTATATATGTACCAATATTTGTCTTTAAGAAGTACAGTGAAAAATTAGGAAGTCAGTAAATATTTAATTCTCTTTGTACCACAGTGGCAACAATGTCTTCATTTTGCTCCGTGTTCAGGGAGATAGATAGTTTCGTTAGAAGATGATTAGAAGAGCTGACGTGTTTGTTATAGACAGTGAGTTCAATAAATATCTCATCTTCTTTTGAGTCATCAAATTTCAAAAGTCATCATATTGTCGAAATACGGGCAGTAGCGGTAGTGGCGTAGTGGTTGAGGAGCCTGGCTAGCATGCTAGTAGCCTGGAGGTTGTGGGTTGGAATCCTGGCTACCAACGTTGTGCCTTAGAGCAAGGCTATGCCCGTATGTTGGTCTAAGGAGACTGGCCCTAAAGTAATCAATAGTTGACAAATGTATGTTGCTTTGGATAAAAGCATCTTCTAAATGCATAAATGTAAATGTAAATGTAAAAAAACAACCAACTAAGCAACAGAGACACACACACACACGCTCTCTCATAGACATACACTCTCATTCACAGAGAGAGAGAGAGAGAAAAGAGACATACTGAGTGTGTGATTCTGTGTGTAAGGGTGTGTGTGTATGTGTGTGATTCTCCCTCTCATACATCCCACACATACTGTACATGCACAACCACAGATTCTCTTCACTGTACGATCTTCATCTTGTTGGTGCTGGTTCACTTCAGGTCATGGTTTGTGTAGGACACAGAGATCATCCAGATTACATACCCCATATGCCTTAGGTCTATCTGTTGTAATTTCTAACAGCAATTTGACACAGACACACTTATTAGGAAAGATGGCATCTTATTTTACTGAAAATGTCCACAAACCACATGATACTGTATCAGCTTGTTTACAGATCACTCCGATTAGAATCTTGTGCGTGTGGGGGGGTGTCTCTCCAACTGATCTTCTGATACACAAGTGCCATGCTCCCCTGAGCTGTGGACTTCAAAAGACCTGGATGAGGTCCAAGTGGAGAAGCCATGGGCTGCTCGTTGGGGTATTCCCTGGAAGACCAGGCAACTTTAAGCACATTTCTGGCACATGGGAGTCAGTGTTGGACACTTTGTTCTGTATGAAAATTGATTAAGGCTGCTGCGGGCACATTTACACAGCATGAGGGACGGAACGCAGAGGAATTAACCAGGAGCAGAACACACACTGCTACAGCAGAACAGAGGTCCTAAGAGATGATGTGTGTGTGTGGTGTGTGTGTGTGTGTGTGTGTGTGCAAACATCGATGTCAGGGTTATGTAAAAATATGTTTAAAAATACTGCCACGACTCCCCCATAAGAAGCGAATTATTATGCTCTGTCAGAGCTCCCAGTCAGTCCAATGCTTTTGGAATCCTGTGTGGATGTGGGTGTTTGTGTGTGTTTGCATGTGTGTGTATGTGTGGTCTGTGTGTGTACACACACTGATGTTTTTTAAGGTGTTGTTACAGTAATACTAGCCTGTACCAGACATAGCCAATGGAGGAACTCCTGTCCTTACTGTATGTTCACACCAAGAGCTACAAAATGCGTGAAATTGCTTTCGTCACTCATAAAGCATCGCTGCTAAGATAACTGTATTCGCTTATGTCACTCTAATCGCTCATGACGAGATCATATCCTCATATTATTTACAGTCGAAATGTACCATAACTAATTTGCATAAAGTTGAGCTGTTTGCAACTTTTTTTCAGTTGCTTTAGTCGACCAGACTGGTCCCTTTTGTGGCTCATGTCAATAGAAAGTAAATTACCTCCAGTGGTTTTGCAGCTTCAGTTATCTTAGTGTGAACACAGTTATGAGTCCTGCGTGCTACATATTTAGCGTACTACTGACAGAGATGACAAACACATATTGCACAAAGCAAAGTCACTGATGGACACAGAGACTTTAATCCAAATGTTTATTTATGTATTTGTTTTGTTTTGTTTTGATTGTTCTGTTATTCTGGCAGTGGTTGTGGGGCCACTGTGAACTTTTAGTCAGCATGATTTAACTCACTGCATGTGACCCACTCAAACACACAAACGAGTGACGGGGAGGGGAATCAGAGCACTTTAACTCATTTTGGTGAGATGAGAAAATAGTAAGTGCCTCACCAAAAGTGGTGGGGAGGAGGGGGGCACCACTTTTTGCTGTGTTAGAAGAGGTGCTGCATTACTAAATGGTTTTTGCCCTTTTCTGTTCATAGTCAGATTTGCTGAGTGCAACATAATTAGTAACCTAAAGCCTGCAGCCTATGCCAGACCAGAACTCCATTGGTGTTTCTTATTTTTGGATTGAACTCAGGTGTACTGTAAACTCAAGATAGAGATTGTAAGATAGGGGAGTTTTTTTATTATTATTTTTATTCTGAAGTAAACATTTAATTGAGGTGAGCTTGGAGTGCTAGACTTCTCTGATTTCTGATCCTTACAGGCAACTCTTTACTCAACTCCTTTGATTTCTCTGGTCTATGTTTTATTTGTTTGCAATTAGCATTTAAGTAGGCGAAAATGACAAGACAAGATAAAGTACATCTTTAACACGAATTAAAGGTGCACTATGAGATCCTGCATGATGTCACTTCTGTTGACGTTCCATGTAAATACTGAAATACCAAACAAAACGCTACACTCAAATTCACGCTACTAAA